>SZWC01021025.1:12263-34429 GCA_023375785.1 Penium margaritaceum
GGATCACTGGAGGGTGAGGAGCTCTACATGACGCAGCCCCCAGGCTTCGACGACGGCACTGGGAGAGTCTGGCGGCTGCGGAAGGCCCTCTACGGCCTGAAGCAGTCACCTCGATGCTGGAACCAGGAGATCAGCAGCACGCTTCTCCGTGGCGGCCTCCAGCGCAGCACCGCTGACCCCGCACTGTTTATCAGCCCGCGAGGTCAGACCTTCGCCGCGGTTCTGGTCTACGTCGATGATCTCCTCATTGCGTCGCCAGACACGGCCGCCATCCAGCGCGTCAAGGATTTGCTGCACGCCGCCTACCAGATGAAGGACCTTGGCTCTGCCCGAGTCTTCCTGGGCATGGAGCTTGAGCATGATCGCTCCCAGGGCATCCTGCACGTTCACCAGGCTGCCTATGTGCAGACCCTGTCCACTCGCTTCGCCGAGGACCTGCCACTCGTGCCGAGCGCATCCTCACCCATGTCGCCCGATGGCCAGGTGAAGCTGAAGAGTCCTGACCCAGCTGTTGTGGGGGAGCCAGTTGACGTGACCACGTACCTGAGAGTCATCGGGTCACTGATGTTCCTGGCTACGACGACGCGTCCAGACATCGTGTTCGCCGTCAACCTCCTAGCCCAGTTCTCTCAGGAGCCGCGGCACCTCCACCACGAGGCCGTGATCCGAGTACTGCGCTATGTCGTCTCGACTCCTCGGCGAGGACTCATGTTCCGCCGTCAACCGTCTGTTGTCGCAGTGGGCTACACCGACAGCGACTGGGCCGGCAGTCCGGACGGTAAGAGTCGCACAGGCTGGATCTTTCTGATTGGCGGCACGGCTGTGTCCTGGCGCAGTGGTAAGCAGGGGTGTATCGCACGCAATACTGCTGAGGCTGAGTACGTGGCTCTTGGATCAGGCGCGTGTGAGAGTGTGTGGTTGCATCATTTGTTATCCGAGTTGCGTCAGTCTGTCCCATCCATCACGTTGCATTGTGACAATGAGAGTGCCATGGCCATCGCCGAAAATGACGGCGTGCATCACACACGCACGAAGCACATCAACGTTGAGTATCACTATGTGCGTTCATTGTTGCATGATGGCAGCATCTGCATCGTGTGGGTTGAGACAGCACGGCAGTTGGCTGACTTCCTGACCAAGGCACTGAAGCGTGACTCGTTCAAGAAGGCTGTGAGTTCGGTCGGTGTACGTCCGTGAGTGGCTCTCTCTGCATCTCTGCCTGCGTCTCTACATGCCCTGGGGGAGTCTGGATGTTGGCCATGTCCCTGTCCGCCCATGTGCACTGCGCCCGTGAGTCATGGGGGAGTGTTGGTTTTTTGCACATCTCTCATTGTGCTCTGTTGTGTCCTCCCGGCTTGTGTACATCGGCGTGCAGATGACTGACGGCGAGACGCGACGCTGATGGAGTGTCGTCCGGTGGAGCCGACGCACGCTGAGGTCTTCTCGCAGTTCGCTGGAGCCTCCTCTCTCAGGCGACGCGCTCAGCTCCATCGGCAGGCCTCCTCGGCAGTCGTGCTGCCGGCGGTCATTGACACCGCATTGGCTGCGTGCATGCGTCCAGCGCGTCCCATTGCGTCTGCATCGTCATGCACTGCCTAGGGTCCCAGTTGCATGTTGCATGGCCCTGTTTGGCAGCAGAAACCGTTGTGGGCACTATCTGGGTTTAGGCTGCCATAACTCCTCGCTACAATTTTTCTAGCAGATTCTGACCGCACGGCTGCGTTCGCAGCGGCGGTATTATGGTATGGTCCAATTTTCAGGCAAAACGGACGACGCCCGGGTTTTGGGCTGTCGGCTGCCTGGCAGGCCTCACCGAGAAAACCTGCCAGCCTGAACTAAGCTATTTTCTGATTGGTTGTTGAACTGAGTAACAAGCTCTACAGAGCTGGGGGGGGGGCCTAGAACTTGGAGGGGTCTCCCATTGTTGTTCATTGTTCATTCCTAATCAGTCATTGTCAGTTTTCAGCTGCTTTCTGGCGCTAACTCTGGCGCGCGCGTTTCTGAGTAACAAAACCCAGAGCTTCCAGACTTAGACTCTACAGCAGCAGACTGAGGGGGCAGCTGACCTAAGCAACGAGCGTGGAAGCCCGCACGCTGCATCAACAACGCTGCTGCCCCAACACGCTGCACAGTTTCTTTCTACATGCACCTTGCTTGCGCATCATGCACAAGGAGACTAAGCTGCCACCCGGAGTTCAAGCCCTGGGTGGTGAATACTGCGGGCAACTACTCTCCAATGCACAGGATAAATGTGGCATAGTGGTACCCCAAGGACTTACACTTGGGACAATCAAGGATCTCCCCCAGAAATCACATGCATGTCTGGAGGCAGACCAAACAACCCTCAAGTCTCCGAGGTCGTGCCTCGACCATGAGCAAAACAAAAGAGTGAGAAACATGTCATTGAACTGTCATGCGCTCACAGGTGACATCTTGGGAGCATGTAACTGTTCTGATTTGTGACGTTCCTGTCGACCTGTACAGTTTACTATGACCACTTGGCCATGTCCATACTTGTGCGGATCCCTGATGCGGACCCTGGAGGCACCGGTGCCTCATCTGGTGGCGGACTACCATCCTGGAGCTGACTGACGACCGTTCCAGAGCTCTAGACGCTACCCGGGACCTCTTACGGTTTTCCTGCAGCACGCAAGGGTTTATCGGTGGACTGGCCGTGGGCCCGATTTGCATGTTTTTGCATTATGTGTCCACCGTTTGATGCCGGATGCATGCATGTGACCAGTCGTAGCATTCGGCTTTTGGCCCTGCACGTTTAGGTTTAGACGACGTAGCGTTACGATATGTCTGCGCAGAGTTACGGCCAAAACAGTGGTTTTGGGCCAGTTTTAGGACAGATCTTGCATTGCCGCGTGCGACACCCGCCGTGCGCCGCGGTAGGTACTTATGCCATGGACCTGTCATTTGTCATTTCTCTCTGCAAATGCTATTGAAGCATTCTGACATTTTGCCTTGTGTCTCCTAGCCAGACCCTTGCCGTTGTGTGCATGACTTGTGACTATCGTCACCATCTGACCAGGCACCGACGCCTAGTCAGCGGCTGTGTCGCTAGGAAGCTTCCATGCATCTTCTCATGGTATCAGAGCGGTGAGACAGTTCTCAACGAGCTGCGTAGCAGAGACGCAACACAGCAGCAGTAGTAAGAGTCACAGCTATACCAGATCCACAGGGACCTATCGACGACGACAGCGGATCGCCGTCGACGTCGCTCCATTACTACGTGAGATTGCATCAGCAGCACCTGCTACCGGTAGTAGGAGACAGCTGTAGTAGACTGCAGACATTGGCACATGCAGTAGTAGCAACACTGAGCAGCGACAGTAGCAGGGCAGCAGCAGCAGTAGCAGGGCAGCAGCAGCAGTAGCAGGGAAGCAGCAGCGACGGCAGCAGCGCGCGACGGCAACAGCAGGGCGCGGGAGTAGCAACAAAGCAGCAGCACGTAGTGGCAGCAGCACAGCAGCAACATAGCAGCAGCAGAAGCAGAAGCGGCAGCAGCAGCGGCGGAAACAGCAGAGCAATAGCGCAACAGCAGTGGCAGCAGCAACGGCGGCAGCAGCAGCAGCGGCAGTAGCGCGCGGCGGCGGTAGTAGTGTGCAGTGGCCGCAGCGCGTAGCAGTAGCAGCTGGTAGCTACTGCAACGGCCGCGCACGCAGCAGCGCGGCTGCTGCTGCAGCGTCAGCTGCAGCAACAGGAACAGCTGACGCTGCAGCAGCAGCAGCAGCTGAGCGAAAGCTGTGCAGCGGCTTCCGCTTAGCTTCCACGCGGCTGCTGCGGAGCGGCCGCCTGCTCACGCAACAACCGCGGAGGTTGATAAAAAAGAGGAAGGCGAGCTAACGTCAGTATTTTTTCTTGATGATGTCATCAGGTCTTGCTGATGTCAGCAACTTCTGCTGATGTCAACACTTGCCTTAGTGAATGTTTTGGTCGGAGGGTCAAAAGATTCCAGCATTTCAACTCCTCAAGAAAGGCTCGCGTTTCTGTAATTCGATCACGTTGACGTCTCGGCCCATAATGAGCGGCACCATGGCTCTGTCGGACGAGAAGGGAAAGAGGGTGCTATATCCCTCTTCTTCCTCCTCAGGGGTCATGAGCCCACGTTTGCAGGCCATTGAGGACCTACGCAGCCAGCAGGACGAGATGCGTCGCCTGTAGCGGGAGCAGACTAACGCCATCCGTACACTCACCGAGCTTGTTTGAGGACATTCCACGACTCCACGACAGACTTCTGAGGGAGTGGCCAGGGTCGCACCCTCTACACAAGAGTCAGCTCCAGCACCGGAGACAGGAGCTGGAGCCGAACCGCTACTCTTGATCCTTGGGATGAGGATCCAGACATGCCAAGCATGGAGGGCGACTCCCTCGAGCGCAAGATTCGTGTGCTTCAGGAGCGTATCCGCCAGCTTCAGATGAGCTCTCGGCCCCCACACACATCCTGCTTTCCAAAGTTTCGACCGTCGCCTGACCTCCACCCTAGCGACTTCCCTCTTCCTGGCATCTTTCCCATCCCTCGTCCTTCCCAGCTTGTGGTTGCTCTCCCTACGGAGCGGCAACCCAAGGACTTCGAGACGCCGCCCCCACGGTATGTCAGCAAGGATGGCTTTGACTGCTGGGAGATCCTCTTTCGGGACTGGGCCACTTCAGAGGGCGTGTGGCCCTACTACCACAGTTTGCATCAGACCACGGACCGAGCTCTGGTGCTGAGAGCGGCTAGGGCGATGCGCGGACTTCTCTTCGCCATGCCGCGCGAAACCGTAAACGACTTCCGCTCGTTCCTTGGCGAGGCAGGCACAGACAACGGCGCTGATCCACTCGGGGGCTGGGACCTAGCTTTGTCCCTGCTTGCTGTAGAGACGTACGCCACCCGCGCCGTGCACATCCGTGCCTTTCACTCCCTTCGCCAAGGGGCTTGCCGAGCCTGCAACCGCCTACTGACAACGTGCCATGCGCATTTGCACGCGCCTTGGGACCTAAGGAGGTACACAGCTGTGGGCGCTCCACACGATCATGCTCGGGGTTCGCCTTGGGCACATAGACATCTTCACGCGGTACAGCAACGCCGTGCTCGAGCCTTTTTTGGCCTCATTGCAGCTTCTTCCCTCGGCGCACCAGCTCTTCCTCCAGATGACTTCCGCCTGTGAGGCAGCCGTGGCTCATTAGGAGACCTCCATTGCTGCAGCAGTCGTTGCATCACCGCGGACGCCCCTCCTGCACACTCCTTCTCCATCCTCTGTCTCGTCCTCCTCCTCCCCTTCCACCCTGACTACACCGACTCAGACACAGGGTGTCACGGTAGTAGCACGGGGGAAGAAGGGGCGACGAAGGCGCGGCTCGGGCCAGCAGCAGCCGAAGCAGCAGCAGTCATCGAGCAGTAGCAGTGGACCCTCCGTTCACTACTACAACTGTGGAGGCGTCCATCGCTACACCGAGTGCCAGCAGCTGCTCAACTGGGCACGGATTACTTGCGGGCTCCATGTTGCGCACGCACTACAGTCTACGTCAAGCAGCACATCCTGAGGGCGCGCGGCGACTACGACCTTAGCATTTCCCGCTTCACCACCGGCGACCAGCGACGACCCAGATCCACGTGACCGCACCATCACCGAGCTCTGACACCTTCTCGCGCTTTGTTTTCAAGGAGGTGCGAGTGTGTTGTCACAACCGGTTAGTTCACAGACTATCTGTTTGTCTGTACTTGTGGCTCGGGATGACTCGTGTAGGGGGGGTACAGTCTGCATGTGATGACGATGGACCTGACAGTACCGATTGGATTCATGAGTCTTACCTTTGTGCGCTTCGTCGTTCCTCCCCACCTGCTGCCCTGCGTTCGTCCACGGCCGAGTGTTCCATTGCCCGTTGTATAGTGACGTCGTCTAGTCGTGATCCCGGTGGCACTTGGATCATCGACTTCGGTGCCACCCATCACATGACCTGTCGTCGCAGTGATTTTGTTGTTCTCGGCCTTGTTTCATCTGTTCTTTCTGTCCGCACAGGCTCTGGTCAGTCCTTGCAGTCCGGGGTGTTGGGGCCGTCTGTTTTGATGGTCCGTCTGGCCCCCTATATCTTTCCGAGGTGCTGTTTGTGCCTGATCTTGAGCTCAGTTTGCTTTCTGTATGTGCTTGCACACTGATGGGACTCTCTGTGGAGCACATTGCAAAGTCCGTGACTGTGACTGCTATTGACATCATAGCTTTGTCCTTCATGTCTCTTTTGTGGATGACCTATATTGTGTCTCTCGGACTTGTGCTCCTTGCTCCCCCTCCCCTTCCGCTGGAGTTTTTGTCACTGGTGTTCTGTCACCTGAGCAGTAGCGATTGCTTCATCGCCGCCTGTGTCATGTAGGCTTGGACACTGTGTCAAAGCTCATTCAAACACAGCCCGCCCTCGGTCTTGACGTTGCTTCTTTCGAGAAGCCGCCCAAGAACGGCTGCCTCTTCTGCGCTCAGGGTAATATGTATTGTTGCACCTACCCTGACTCCCATTCATGTGCACTTCGCCCTCTCGAGTTAGTTCATTCAGACCTTCTTGGTCCCCTACCTGTCGAGTCTCTGCCCGATCGGGGCCGATACGTCCTGCCCCTGATTGATGACTTCACTCGGATGTAGTGGGGCTACAGCCTGCGCCAGAAGAGTGACGTTGCTCTCGTGATTTGCCTCTCGCTGGTGATGGCTGAGCGTCAGTCTCGCCACACGCTACACACCTTTCCCTCGGATCGCAGCGGCGAGTTCCTCGGCGAGATGGACAGCTTCTTCATCGAGCACGGGATCTTTCACCGGGTCTCCGCTCCTCCTACTCCTCAGCAGAACGGTGTTTCTGAGCACTGGAACCGCACCATGGAGGATTTGGTTTGAGCTATGCGGTGTGAGTGCGGTCTTCCGGAGTCCTTCGCTTTTGAAGGCTTCGCCTACATGACTTGGGTCTGGAACCGCCTCACGCACGGTTCTTTCTGGACCACGTCACACTGTATAAGCTCTGGTTTGGCCACCGACTGACTTGCGCCTTGCTCGCGTCTGGGGATCCTTGGCTTCTGTCTGTTACACTGAGGACCAACAGGGGTCCAAGGTCTCACCGTGGGGTCGCTTGTGTGCCTTTGTCGGTATCTCCCCACGGTCGAAGGCCTGGCGTTTTTGGGACCCTACTCGTCGTCGCATTGTGGAGTCCCGCGACGCGCTCTTCTTTGAGTCCCTCACCTACCGTGATCTGACTTTCATCACGTCGCTGTCCGTCACACACGTTCCCACATGTGAGGTTTCTTGACGAATGGGGGAGTCTACGCTTGCAAAAACCGATTGCCAGGCTGATGTGTCCGTTTGAGCTCCCTCCACTTTTCCGGTGCTTGATGACCTAGCGATCATCACTGTCGATCTAGAGATCTCTCCAGCACCGCCGGCTTCTACCCCTGTCCCTACACGCCCCACAGGTACCCATGATTATGTTCCTGTTCCTACTCCTGTGACCGTACCTGTGTACGTCGGCACCCCTGCCTCTGTGCGTGGACCTACCTCACCTGCTCCTACTGTCATACCAAGCTTCGTGTCTCCGACACCCGCATCTCCTCGCACGACATCACAAGCTCCCTTGCCTCAACCCTCCCCAGCTGCGATTGTGCCTTTTCCTGAGCCTGAGGTGCGCCCCTCGAGCCCGGATTGCTCCCGTGAGCCTGGCGGTCGTCTTCGACCATTGGACTCCGGAGCTTTGCGAGTGTTTGGTCACGCACCCAGGCACTCCTGTCGTAGCATCGCGAGTGGTGATCCCTGCACAAAGGCCCTAGGCCTCAGTGTCTGCACTGAGAATGCGCAGGTACATCTAGCGTGTCCTGTAGGGCACGACCTCATCACTCGCGAGTTTTATATCGCTTGTGATGCACCAGTCGATCTTGTGGTCGTGAGACCTAGCACTCAGGCGTGCGCTCCTGCCATGCCGAGCTCTCCCTCTTTGGCGCCTGACCCAGGCACACTGAGGGAAGCTCTCTCGTCACAGGATGCTGACGCTTGGCGTGCTGCTTGCAAGGATGGGCTTCGCGCCATTCGAGAGCACGTAGTTTACGAGCTAGTCGACCTTCCACCTGGGAGGAAAGCTATTCAGGTCAAGTGGGTCTTTCCCAAGAAGGTGAAGCCCGATGGCTCATTGGAATGCCACAAAGCTCGCTTGGTCGTCAAGGGGTACGCTCAAATTGAGGGCATCAATTACACTGACACCTTTGCCGTTGTCGGCCGAATGACCTCAGCTCGAGCTCTGTTCAATGTAGTGCCTCAGCATGACTAGGAACTGCACCAGATGGATGTGAACAATGCGTTCCTCCATGGCTCTCTAGATGAGGTGATTTACGTGGCTCAGCCACCCGGCTTTGAGGACGATGACAAGGTCTGGCGCTTGTGCAAGTCCTTGTACGGCCTCAAGCAATCTCCTCAGTGTTGGAACCAGGAGATCACTGGCACCCTGACTCGTGCGGGATATGTACAGAGCGAGGCAGATCCCTCTCGCTTCATGCGACAGACGCCTGAGCGATTCACCGCCATCGTGGTCTATGTCGACAACCTTATGATCGCGTCTCCTTCATTGGAGGCCATGAAGGAGGCCCAGGCTATCCTCCAAACTGCCTACAAGATGAAAGACCTTGGTCCTGCAGCGGTGCTTCTTGGCATGGAGATCATACAAGAGTGCAGACGTCATACTCTACTACTCCATCAAGCCCGATACGCACGTGTTGTGGGGTAGCACTTCAACGACCTTCTCGGCGCAATCCCCACGGCTTCCACACCTCTCACACTTGACAGACAGGATGCCCCAAAGGTTGACGATCCCACACAGCTGGCGGAGACGGTGGATGTGACCATGTACCTCCGTCTCATCAGATTTCTGGTGTACCTGGCCACTACCACACATCCTGACATCGCATTTGTCGTCCCAATTTTCGCAGGCTCCACACGCTAGAGCCCTTCACGTAACTGTGCGAGTCGTGCGGTACGTGGTCTCCACACCGTACCTAAGACTCTGCTTTCGCCGGCAGTGTTCGGTGGTCCTTGACGGCTACACCGACAGTGACTGGGCCTGGAGCCTAGATGGACGCAGTCACACCGGTTGCGTGTTCCTGCTCGGTGAGACCAATGTTACCTGGCGCAGCGGGAAACAGGGATGCATTGCACGTAGCTCATTCGAGGCAGAGTGCATTGCTCTGGGTGCAGGGGCTGCTGAGGCGGTATGGCTGCAGCGCCTGTTCCTTGAGCTTGGCCAGTCAGTATCCGCCATTGTGCTTCGTTGCGACAACTAGAGTGCTCTTGCTATTGCGGAGAACTCTGGTGTCTTTCATGCTCGTACGAAGCACATTGCGGTTTAGCACCACTTTGTGCGTGATCTGGTGGAGCGACACGTGATCTCCGTCATTTGGGTTGGCACTGACATGCAGTGTGCTGACTTCTTGCCAAAGGCACTAGCACGCAAAAAGTTCTTGGTGGCCATTTGTTCTGTTGGACTTCACCCCTTGCCTGAGAGTGGTTGAGTGTGGGGTGTGTCTGTGTCCGTGTCACATTTGTCATTGCACTCATTTTTGTACTCGTCTCAGTATTGCACATGTATGGACATGCGTACCATCGGGTCATGGGGGAGTGTTGTGATTTGTGACGTTCCCGTCGACCTGTACAGTTTACTGTGACCACTCGGCTGTGTCCATACTCGTGCAGATCCCTGATGCGGACCTTAGAGGCACTGGTGCATCATCTGGTGGCAGACTACAATTCTGGAGCTGACTTACGACCGTTCCATAGCTCTGGACGCTACCCGGGACCTCCTATAGTTTTTCTACAGCACGCAAGAGTCTATCTGTGAACTGGCCGCGGGCCTGATTTGCATGTTTTTGTATTGTGTGTCCATCGTTTGATGCCGGATGCATGCATATGACCAGTTGTAGCGTCCGGCTTTTGATCTTGCACGTCTAGGTTCAGACGGCGTAGCGTTATGATATGTGTGCGCAGAGTTGCGGCCTGAACAATGGTTTTGGGCCGGTTTTAGGACAGATCTTGCACTGCCGCGTGCGATCTGCCGTGAGCCGCGACAGGTGCTTATGCCATGGACCTTTCATTTGTCATTCCTCTCTGCAAATGCTATTGAAGCACTCCGACACTTTGCCTTGTGTCTCCTAGCAAAACCCTTGCCATTGTGTGCACGACTTGTGACTATCGTCACTGTCTGACCAGGCACTGACGTCTAGTCAGCTGCTGTGTCACTAGGAAGCTTCCACGCATCTTTTCAATAACTGTTGAAAGGAGCCATGAGATGCATCAGCGGAGCAATTGATCTTTTGTGGCACATCTCCAGTTGAAGCCATGGCTCTCAATCTCCTGTTAATGAGTGTGTGTGCCTATGGTACAAGACAAGAGGTCATCCCAGGTGTGAGCGACCAGAGATTGACCACAAACATTAACACTCTCCCATGACCAGTAGTAATTGAAACCACATGCCACAGTAAGATAGCACAAGAGAGGCACTCTGATGTAGCATGGTGCTGAGAAACACAGGGAGGTACAGTGAACAAGACTCAACCGGGATCATGGGGACATGCAAGGTCAACATCACATCCATCACACTCGAACACACCTTTGCTGGGTGTCTTTGTGAGAAAGCCAGCCTACTACGACCCTCTGTCTGAGAAGATGCGTGGAAGCTTCCTAGCGACACAGCCGCCGACTAGGCGTCAGTGCCTGGTCAGACGGTGACGACTGTCACAGGTCGTGCACACAACGGCAAGGGTCTGGCTAGGAGACACAAGGCAAAGTGTATGAATGCTTCAAAAGCATTTATAGAGAGAGATGACAAATGACAGGTCCATGGCATAAGTACAGGCCATGGCGCACGGCGGGGGTCGCACGCGGCAGTGCAAGATCTGTCCTAAGACCGACCCAAAACCACTGTTTTGGTTGTAACTCGGCGCAGACATGTCAGAACGCTACGCCGTCTGAACCTAGATGTGCAAGATCACAAGCCAAACACTACGATTGGTCACATGCATACATCCAGCATCAAACGGTGGACACACAATGCAAAACATGCAAATCGGGCCCATGGCCAGTCCATCGAAAAACTCGTGCGTGCTCCAGAAAAACCTGCAGGAGGTCCCGGGTAGTGTCCGGAGCTCTGGAATGGTCGTCAATCAGCTCCAAGCTGGTAGTCCATCACTAGACGCAGCACCGGTACCACCCGGGTCCGCATCAGGGATCTGCATGAGTATGGACACGATCGAGTGGTCATAGTAAACTGTACAGGTTGACAGGAACATCACGAATCACAGCTCTCCCCCATGACTTGATGGTACGCATGTCCATACACGTGCAACACTGAGACGAGTACAACAATGAGTGCAAAAACAGATGTGACACGGACATACCCCACACTCAACCACTCTTAGGCTAGGGGCGAAGCGGAACAGAATGAATGGCCACTAGGTTCTTTCCGCAAGCTAGTGCTTTTGTCAAGAAATCAGCACGTTACATGTTATTGCCAACCCACATGACAAGGATCACGTGTCACTCCACCACATCACGCACAAAGTGATGCTTAACTGCAATGTGCTTTGTGCGAGTGTGAAAGACACCAGAGTTCTCCGCAATGGCGAGAGCACTGTGGTTGTCGCAACAAAGCACAATGGCGGGTACTGATTGACCCAGCTCAAGGTACATGAGTTGCAGCCATTCTGCCTCAGCAGCCCCTACACCCAGAGCAACGTACTCTTCCTCCGATGAGTTACATGCGATGCAGCCGTGATTCCCGCTGTGCCAAGACAGAGCAGTACCACCAAGTAGGAACACGTAACTGGTGTCACTGCGTCCATCTGGGCTCTAGGCCCAGTCGCTGTTAGTGTAGTCGTCAAGGACCACCAAACACTGTCGGCAAAAAAAGAGTCTGAGGTACGGTGTGGACACCACATACTGCACCACTCGCATAGCTGCGTGAAGGGCTCTGGCATGTGGGTGAGGAGGTTGACGGCAAAAGCGATGTCAGGATGTGTGGTAGTCGCCAGGTACATCAGAGATCTGATGAGACGGAGGTACAAGGTCACATCCACTGTCTCCCCCAACTATGAGGGATTGTCCACTTTTAGGGCATCTTGCTTATCAGACATGAGAGGTGTGGAAGCGGTGGGCACTACACCAAGGAGGTCGCTGAAATGCTCCCCCACAACACGTGCGTATCGGTCTTGATGCAGCAGTAGTGTTCGACGCCTACGATCTTGCACGATCTCCATGCCAAGAAACACCGCTCTATGACCAAGGTCCTTCATCCTGTAGGCAGTCTGGAGGACAGCCTCGGCCTCCTTCATAGCCTCCATTGAAGGAGACAAGATTAGAAGTTCATTGACATAGACCAGGATGGCGGTGAACTGCTCAGGTGTCAGTCGGATGAAGAGAGAGTGATCTACCTCGCCCTATACATATCCCGCACAAGTCAGAGTGCCAGTAATCTCCCGGTTCCAACACCGCGTAGACTCCTTCAGGCCATACAAGGACTTGCGCCAGCGCCAGACCTTGTCACCGTCCTCAAAGCCACGTGGCTGAGCCACGTTAGTATCCTCATCAAAAGAGCCATGGAGGAACGCATTTTTCACATCCATCTTGTGCAATTCCTAGTCACGCTAAGTCACTACACCGAACAGAGCTCGAGTTGAGGTCATGCGGCCGACAAGGACAAAGGTGTTAGTGTAATCAATGCCTTAAATCTGAGAGTACCCCTTGATGACCAAGCGGGCCTTGTGGCGTTCGAGTGAGCCATTCGGCTTCAATTTCTTGTGACAGACCCACTTAACCTGAATAGCCTTCCTCCCAGGTGGAAGGTGGACTAGCTCGTAAACTCCGTGCTCTCGGATGGCGCGAAGCTCATCCTTGCAGGCAGCACGCCAAGCATCAGCATCCTGTGATGAGAGAGCTTCCCTTAGTGTGCCCGGGTCAGGGGCCCTAGAGGGAGAGCTCTTTGTGGCAAGAGTGCAGGCCTCAGTGCTAGGTTTGACAACCACAAGATCAGCTGTTGCATCACAAGCGACAAGAAACTTGTGAGTGACGAGATCGTGGCCTACGGTGCATGCTGGATGTACCTCTATGTGCTCAGTGCTGACACTCAGGCCTAGGGCGTTTGTGCCGGGATCACCACTCGCGATGCTGTGAGTGGAGCGCCTAGGTGCGGGACCTGACACTCGCTGGGCTCCGGATTCCAATGGTCGAAGACGACCGCCAGGCTCACGGGAGTAACGAGGGCTCGAGGGACGCACCTCAGGCTCAGGGAAAGGCACAACCACAGCTGGTGAAGGCTGAGGCAAAGGGGTTGGTGATGCCGTGCGAGGAGATGTGGGTGTGGGAGATACAAGACTGGGTGTGACAGCAGGAGCAGATTAGGCTGAACCACGCACAGAGGCAGGAGTACCAGTGGACACGAGTACGGTAACAGGAGTGTGCACAAGTTGAGGATCATGGATACTTGTGGGGTGCGAATGTAAAAGGGTAGAAACCAGCTGTGCAGGAGAGGTCTCTAGACCGACGGCGATGATCGCTGGGTCATCAAAAGCTGGAGACCGAGAAGTGAAGGGAGCTCGAACGGACACATCAGCCTAGCGAGACGTGCTCGCAGGCACAGACTCCCCCATCCGTGGAGAACCCGTACATGTAGGAAAATGCATGGCCGATAGGGACGTGATCGAAGTCAGATCACGGCAGGTGAGGGACTCAAAGAAGAGCGCGTTGCGTGACTCAACAATGCGACGACGAGTGGGGTCCCAGAAATGCCAGGCCTTTGACCGCGGGGAGATGCCTACGAAGGCACACAAGTGACCTCGTGGTGAGACCTTGGACCCCTGCTAGTCCTCAGTGTACCACATGGAAGCCAAGGATCTCAAGATGCGAGCAAGGCGAAGATCAATACGGTGGCCAAACCAGAGCTCATACGGTGTGACGCGGTATGGAAGAGGACCGTGCGGTAGGTGGTTCTAGACTGAAGTCATGTAGGCAAAACCTTCAAAAGTGAAGGACTTCGGGAGACCGCTCTCAGACCACATAGCACGAACCGCATCCTCCATGGTGCGGTTCCAACGCTCAAAAACACCATTCTGCTGAGGAGTAGCAGGAGCGGGGACCTGGTGAAAGATCTCATGCTTGGCAAAGAAGCCGTCCATCTCACCAAGAAACTCACAGCCGCGATCCGAGCGGAAGATATGCAGGGTGTAACGGGACTATCACTCAACCATCCCTAGCCAGAGGCAAACCGCGAGAGCGGCGTCACTCTTCTGGCATAGGCTGTAGACCCACTGCATCCGGGTAAAGTCATCAGTCAGGGTCAGGACGTATCGGCCCTGATTGGACAGAGACTCGACGGGAAGAGGACCAAGAACGTCAGAATGGACTAACTGAAGAGGGCGAACTATGCGAGAATATGAGACAGGGTAGGTGCAACGATGCATCTTACCCTGAGCGTAGAAGAGACAATCGGTCTTGGGTGGCTTCTCGAAGAAGCCGCGTCAAGACCGAGGGCGGGCTGTGTCCGGATGAGCTTCAACACAGTGTCGGAGCCTAAATGACATAGACGGCGATGAAGCAATCGCTGGTGCTCATGAGGCACAACACTAGTGACGAAAACAGGAGCTGAAGGGGAAGGGGAGTGAGGAGGAGAATTCCGAGAAACAGGATATACGTCATCCACAATAGAGGCACGAAAGACAACGCTACAAGTGTCAATAGTAGTTACAAGTGCGGAGTCTACAGTGTGCTCCACAGAGAGTCGCATCAGTGTGCAAGCACGTACAAAAAGCATACTAAGCTCAAGGTCAGGCACAAACAGCACGTCGAAAAGATACAGGGGGCCTGACGAACCGTCGAAACACATGACCCCAACACCCTGGACTGGCAAGGACTGACCAGAGACTGTGCGAACGGAACAAATAGACGCGACAGGGCCGAGGACAATGAAGTCGCTACGATGAAAGGTCATGTGATGAGTGGCACCGGAATCGATGATCCAAGTGCCACATGAATCACGACTGGAGGACGTCACTGTGCAACGGGCAATGGAACACTCGGCATCAAAAGGACGTTGGACAGTCGGTGGGGAGGAACGACAAAGGGCACAAAGGTAAGACTCATGAATCCAATCGATACAGTCAGGCCCATCGTCATCACATGCCGACTGTGCCCCCCCACACGAGTCATCCCGAGCTGCAAGAAGAGACAGAAAGACAGTCTGTGAACCACCCGGCTGTGACAACACACTCGCACCTCTTTGAAAGCAAAGCGCTAGAAAGTGTCAGAGCTCGGTGATGCTGCGGTCACGTGGTTTCGTGTCGCCGCTGCTCGCCGATGGTGAATCGGGAACCGCTGCAGTCATGGCAACCGTGCACCCAGAGGATGTGTTGCTGGATGTAGAACGGAGTGCATGTGTAGCCTGAAGCCTGCAAGTAATCCTCGCCCAGTGGAGCGGCTGCTGGCACTCGGTGTAGCGATGGACGCCTCTACAGTTGTAGCAATGAACAGAGCGTCCACTGCAACCACCCAATGACGGCTGTTGTTGTGACCGTTTCTGACCCGAGCCGCACTTCCCCTTCTTCTTCTTCCCATGTGCTGCTACCGCAACACCCTGTGTCTGCGTCTGTATAAGCGGGGTGGAAGAGGAAGAGGAAGAGGAGGACATGACGGAGGATGGACAAGGGGACTGGAGGAGGGACGTCGGTGGTGATGCGACAACTGTTGCAGCAAGGGGAGTCTCTTGATGGGCCACGGCTACCTCACGGGTGGAAATCACTTGGAGGAAGAGCTGGTGTGCCCAGGGAAGAAGCTGTAGTGAGGCCAAAAAAGGCTTGAGCACAGCGTCACTATACCTCGTGAAGATGTCTGGGTGCTCAAGGCGAACTCCGAGCATGATCGTGCGGAGCGTCCACAATTGTGTACCTCCTGAGGTCCCAAGGCGTGTGTAGATGTGCATGGCGCATCGCAAATAGCCAGCTGCAAGCTTGGCAGGCCACTGACAAAGGGAGTGAAAGGCACGAATGTACGTGGCGCGGGTGGTGTGCGTCTCTACAGCAAGCAGGGATAATGCCAGGTCCCAGCCCCCGCGTGGATCAGCGCTGGTGCCTGTACCCGCCTCGCCAAGGAATGAGCGAAAGTCGACGACGGTCTCGCACGGTATCGCGTAAAGGAGTCCGCGCATCGCCCTAGCTACTGTCAGCACCTGTGCTCGGTCCGTACGGACTGTCCTAGTATGGCCACACTCCCTCTGAGGTGGCCCAAACCTGGAAAAGGATCTCCCAACAGTCGAAGTCGTCCTCACTGGCATACCGTGGGGGTGGTGTCTCGAAGTCCTTGGGTTGCCACTCCGTAGGGAGAGCAACCACAGGCTGAGGAGGACAAGGGATGGTGAAGACACCTGAAAGAGGGAAGTCACTGGGGTGAAGGTCAAGCGACGATCAAATTTTGGGAAACCGAGAAGTGTGTGGGGGTCAAGAGCTCATCTGGAGCTGGCAGAGACGCTCCTGAAGCACACGTATCTCACGATCGGGGGAGTCGCCCTCCATGCCTGGCATATCTGGATCCTCATCCCAAGGATCAAGAGATGGCGGGTCAGACCCAGCTCCTGTCTCCGGTGCTAGGGCTGACAGCTGTGTAGAGGGTGCCACACTGGCAGCTCCCTCGGAGGTCTGGCGTGGGACTGTGGATTGGGCACGAAGAAGCTCAGTGAGTGTACGGATGGCGTCAGTCTGCTCCCGCTATAGGCGACGCATCTCATCCTGCTGGTTCCGCAGGTCCTCAATGGCCTGCGAGCGTGGGCTCACAACTCGAGAGGAGGAAGAAGAGGGATCGAGTCATGTCACCACTCATTATAGGCCGAGATGTCAACTTGGTTGGATTGCAAAAATGTCAGCGTTTCTTTCGGAGTTCAAGTGCTGGTAACTTTTGACTCTCCGACAAAACATTTGACTAAGTGCTGATGTCAGCAGGTGGTTGCTGATGTCAGCATGACCTGATGATGTTAGCAAGGAAAATGATGACATCAGCTCCCCCCTCCCATTTCTTTTACAACCCTCACAGTTGTTGCCTTGCTGCACAGGGGGCAGTTGCTACGCAACAGCCGCGTGGAAGCTCCGCAGTAACTTCTGCTTGGCTGTTTCTGCTACGGCGCTAGCACCTGCAGCAACAGCCGCGCGGCGGCTGCTGCTGCTGCTTGCGTATCTGTGGCAGCAGCTTCGCGCTGCTGCTGTGCTACAATGCAACTGCACGCTGTTGTTGCAGCTACTGTGCGTAGTTGCTGCTACCCGCAACTGCCGCCGCGCGCTGCTGCTATGCTGCTGCTCTACTGTGCTGCTGCTACTGCCACTACATGCTGCTGCTGCCCGCCGTCACTGCCGCCGCTGCATAGCGATGCTACGCGCTGATCCTGCTATGTGCTGCCGCTGTTGCGCGCTGCTGCTCCCGCGGGCTGCGGCTGTTGCTGCCAGCCACTGCCTGCCGCGGCTGCGGCCTGCTGCCGCCGCTGCTGATGCCAACAGCTGCTTGTGGCTGCCGGCTAATGCGGATGTCACCTACTGATGCGCTCTCACGTGGGTGACGTCTCCGGCAGTCGGGTGTCGTCGGCAGGTCCCTTTGGATTGGCAACAGCGGTGACGCGCACTGCTACTGCATTGCTACGTCACTGCTGCGCAGCTCGGCGAGAAGTGTCTCACCGCTCTCCAAGCTCATTGATGTGCTTGGTGTTTGAGTGGTGCATGCCATCATTCTTAGCACTGGCCTTTATGTTTCAGCTATTCCAACGCAAAGTGATGCAATGAGAAGGCAAGCCCAATTGCTGTAGGAAATGACATAACTAGACAACCTCACACGTATATGAGCAGCGTGAAACATCCTCGGTGTGGTTCAAACTTTGTGCAATGCAGTCCTACTTGCGCTATTCTAGGAGACAACAACAAATCCAATCAGGAAAACAAACCCCGTCCGACTCCGTGCATCCAATGATACGCCCAGTCACTGTCGACAAAGGCATCAACAAGGACTGAGGGCTATGGTCTGAAGTACAACCCTGTACGCGATGTAGAGAGCGCACATTTTACAACACGTAGTGTGATCCCAAGGTGTCGCTTCCTTGGGCACTCAGAAAACTGACAGAGAAAGTTGACAACAAATGCACAGGTGGACAAAAGTCAGCAAGGAAGTGAGCAGTGACACATGCGGATCCTGAGTACCGAGCTGCTGATTGATTGAGCATTGATGATTGATTGCTGATTGAGTGGGCGCAGGGGTGAAACCACATGCGGGGACTGACGACGACGACGACGATGATGATGATGATGATGATGATGATGATGATGATGACGATGATGATGATGATGATGATGATGATGATATTGATGATGAGGATCGCTGATTTGCTGGAGGAGTGGGCACATTGGCGAAACCACGTATGCTGATAGATGATGATTAAGGATGATGAAAATAATGAAGTTGATGATGCCGATGGGGCTGATGATACAGACGAGGCTGATGAGATGTTGCAGATGATGACAGAGCAGAAGCGCTTCGAGGCGACAGAGGTAGCTCAAGAAGCTGGCGCAAGAAGATCGTGTAGCGAGAAGGCGGAGGGAAGACACAGTATGATGCTCACATAGCTGGAGTAGGCTGGAGCTGATGCGGCGGGCGGAGGAGGAATCGATGCGGAGAGCACGTTGGGATGCGGTGGTGGTGGCAGAGAGGTGACCGTGCCACAATGTCACGAGGTCAAGAGAATCCAGCTGAGGAGAAGCGGAGAGCTTAAGATCTCTAGGGCAGTGTTTAGCTGACGGCAATACATGTCAGAATGCAGAAACAGAGAGCTGGATAGGAAACGGCAGGAAGCTCCAAGCAAAGTTGCGGCAGAAGACAACTCAGTTGCTCCTGTGGGCTGCCGACGATTCGTGAGGCCGGATGTCACCATGAGTTTTTGATCTCGGACGTTGGGTGCAATCGCAGTAGAAGGTGTCTTTGAAGCTTGAGGAGTGATGTGGGATGGCACTGTTGATGTCAGTTGCGGCTGAAAGAGGCAGGTGGCCAGGGGGGATTTTCACGAGACTAGAGGTTGACAGCCATCATTGCGTTTAGTTTGTTTTCATGTCAGATTGGCAACCACCGGTTGTCTTTGTAGCTGAAAGAGTAGTGGCGGAGGCAAGAAAAGGTAACTTAGGCGGCAGAAAGTGGAAGTAGAATAGGCCTAAGGAAATGTCGCTAGAGGGAGATAATGATGGAGGTGAAAACAACAATGACTTGGTTGGGTGGCACTAGGCGATGATATCTGAAGCTCTGATACCTGGTCAGAAGAAGTACATGCTTGGGACGAGCAAGGGCATAAGCAAGCACAAGCAGCGGAATGCAGGGAAGTGTGGCAAATTGACCAGAGCAAAAAGCCAGAAACGAGAACCCGGGATTATCTAGAAATGGTTGAATCCAAGAGGCAGATGCCAGGTCGACTGCCAAGTCTGAGATAGAAGAGGGTGCACCAAGAGAATGCAGGAGGCAGAAGTATACTCTTTGCAGAGCTGAACAGAGGAGCGGAGTGACGGAGCGAAGAGCGACAAGAGAGTGGAAAGAGAATGGCTCGTGAAGGATGAGCGAGCGAGGAATGGCAGAGCGGAGACAGAGCGACGATGGTCACAGAGCCAAGGCGGAACAGGATGGGAAGAGACTGTTTTGGGTGAAAATCGCAGAGGGAATAAACATCCTCCAAGTACATGCAACACACTGCGGAACAAGACAAAACATCAACGAGGAGCAACTTCTTTCCGCTAGCCTCACACGTCGCGACATGGTCGCATGGTCTTATCCGTTACCAAGCTGGTTCTTCTCGAACGTGAATCTTATTTGGTGGCGCAATACTTTGCCTACCCACGAACCCAACATATTTGGGAGATGGGGACCTGGCAGAGTCACATTTTAACGTAGGCGCTCCATGAAAATGTTGGCCACAACAGTGGTGATCTCTGTTTTTTGCATGAATGTCTCACTGCAGCAGTTCCTCAGCAAGGCGTCGAGCCGACTTAGCCTCACTCAGGACGGCCTGAAGTGACTCGATTGTGTTGCCTGGTGTAAGCATGATGCACATGCGCATAAATTATGTGAAGGAATGTGGAGTGTGTGCAAGAGTGCCAGTGCAAGTAAGTGAAAAGGAGGAAGAGAAAGGGATGTTAGAATCAGCACTCACCACACTAGCCGCATGGAAGTTGGGAGAAGAGGGACGACATGACTGTTGCAGCACAAGATGATAGAAAGGTGATCCAGGCCGCCACGGCAGAGGAGGCTAGCCACCGTGGAACCGGCTACTGCTGCAGATGCAGAAACAACGCGAACACTAGTGGTGGTGTGGTACATCAGCATGCAGACCTCTACCTCGGAATTGAAGAGGGCAGTAGCTGTGGAGGCGTGAATGGAGCTGATAGCACTAGATGTTGCATCGGCTGCTGTGGCAGCTGTAGTGGCTACATCGAAGGAGGCTCCCGTCACCTGTACAGAGATTTTTGCTGTTGTAGCAGCAAGAAGGGAGAGGGAAGTAGCCACTTCAATGCAGGATTTCATGGCATGAACAATGGTTGTGCCTGTGGGAGCTCTGCTGGTCCTCGATGTGGCTGCAGACCTGGCCGTTGCACTAGCTCCCACGTCAAGAACAGCACCACCAAGGCTGACAGTGTCAGCCATTGAGGACAATACTCAGATGCCACCGGGTTGCTCTTGGAGATCATCTGTAGAGGCTGGTACAGGGTGTGCTGCGCTTTCTGGGATGGCCTGAGAGGTTTGTGAGGCTGCTGGTTGCATCCCTCCAGACGCTTCAGGCAGTTTGAAAGGAGTGTACACGCAGCAATCAAGTTCATGCTCTCTCACCTCTTCCAAGCTGCAAATGCCGCTGTCTCAGTAGTCAGAGGAGAGCATACGAGCCCAATCGCAGCTCGTCGGTGTCTTCACACAGGGGTGAGGCTTAACGGCCAATGTCTGGGCCGAAAAACTCCAGTGCCCGCTCCCTTGCCGCAGGACACGGTGAGTCAAGGATGTGGTCGTCTGTTCCCTTTGAGTATGAGAGGGAGGCCAGCATTCCTGAAAGAGGGCAGCAGAGTTTTGCTGCTGCATGAAGAGCCGCATGCAGCAGTGGTGGACAAGAGGGTGCAGACGGCTGAGGGGCAGCGATAAAGCTGGAGTTGCAGATGCGGCTGCAGCAGCGTAATGTTGCTGCGACAGAGATGCTGAAATGGCTGAGGGAAGCGGACATAGGCTGTTGCTACAAATGGTGCTAGGACAGCATGAGGTTGTTGCAGCAGCGTGAGGTTGCTCGGACAGAGATGCCAAGACGGTCGGTGGTAGCGAAAAGGAACGGTTGTTGCAGAGGCTCCTGCGATAGTGTGAGCTTGATGCTGCAGAGATGCCGAAACGGCTGAGGGCAGCGTACAGATGTTGCTGCTTTGGCTACTATTACGATAGGGTGAGATTGCTTCAGCATTACCAATGAGTGTGATAGCGGGGTCTAGGAGCTTGAAGGGGGCGAAGAGGTCAGTACAGAGTGAGGACCAAGATGCCGAGACAATGAGGACAGCGCATAGAAGCCGTCATTACACATGGTGCTGCGGTGGTGTGCGGCTACTAGGGCAATGTGGATGGGTCGGAGATTGGGATCCAAGACCCCGATCTCCGAATGGACAGGAGAGTGTCCCTCCTTTCTCTGATACCAGTACCTTGCACCTTGCTTGTGCATCACGCACAAAGAGACCACGCCGCCACCCAGGTGTTGAGCCCGACCATTTGGTAAATACTGAGGGAAGCTACTCACCAATGCACAACATAAACATAGCACGGTGGCACTCTAAGGTTTAGCACCCGGGAAAATAGTGCATCTCCTCTAGAAACTACATGCATCTTTGCAGACAAGACCAAGACATCTTAAAGTGTCCAAGATTATGCCTCTACCACGAGCAAAACCAAAGAGTCAGGGAAATTTCAGAGAAAGGAGCCACAAAATTCATCAATGGTGCACTTGATCTTGTGTGGAATTTCTCCTTAGAAATTCCACACAAGATTAAGATCCAGTTGGAGCCTTGGATCTTAATCTCTTGTGTATGCAAGTGTGTGTGTGTGTGTGTGTGTGTGTGTGTGTGTGTGTGTGTGTGTGTGTGTGTGTAT
>SZWC01021026.1:6557-26419 GCA_023375785.1 Penium margaritaceum
GGAGGACCGATCTCCCAAACCTGGGTGTCGTCCGTTTCCCTTGAAAACTAGACCATACCAAAGTATGTATGCTGCAAACAGTCTTGCGGTCAGAATTGGCTAAGAAATTCACAGAGCAGGATTATGCTTACCTGAGCCTCAACAAGCTCTACGTTACTCATAGCAACATCTTATGACTGTCTGTAACATGGGTGACAATGGCTGGTGCCGATGGAGCTGCATGCGCACTACGACCAAGTGCGAGACCCCACACGAGAAGACGGAAGCCATACCTCTCAAAACGATGTAACCCCCTCCCCCTCCATCATAAAGCACTTGCTGTCAACGTCCGCTTAGTCAGTCATCTGCACGAGCATATACACCAACGGAGAGGTCACAGCACAGATTAGTGAGATAGTGTACATGCAAATCACAACACTCCCCCATGACCAATGGACACCAGTGCACATACATGTGAGGCATTCCCACATGTCTCTTTGTAAAACTTACTGTGATCACTCGGCGGTGTCTATGCTCGTGTAGATACCTTATGCAGGCCCAGCTGGTGCCAGAACGATGACGGGTGGTGGCTCCACCCACCCGCAGCTGCCTGACAGCTGCCTCAGTGCCCCGAGTGCTTGCTAGGGTGCTTTGCGGTTGTTTACATTCGCTAGAGATTTCTCGATGGAGAGGGTCATGAGCTCGATTTGCATGGTTTACATTGTGTGTCCACTGATCGATGCACGACCTATATGTGTGACCAATCATAGCGTCTGGCTCAAGACTTTGCATCTCTAGGTTTGAACGGTATTGCGTTTTGATGCCTGTGCGAAGAGTTATGGCCAAAACAGTGGTTTTGGGCTGGCTTTAGTACAAAACAACATTGCCGCGTGCGTCACCCGCCGTGTGGCGTGCCAGGTGTTTCTGATGTGTGCATATGAATTGTCATCTCTCTCTCTCTCTCTCTCTCTCTGCATTACTAAGCTATTAGAGCTTATGAGACTTAGCGCGTCTCTCTAGCCTAACTATTACTCTTTCTTGCACCTGCTTTCTTGCTAATGCTCTAGCTAACTCGATTGTGTTGCCACATCTGCAACAACAAGGCTAAGAAGCTTCCGATAAGTTTTTAATGGAATCATAGTGGCCAGGCATCCCTCGTTGAGCAGCACAGCAGAGACGTAGCAGTGGCAGCAGCAATGAGAGTCACAGCTAAAGCCATGGTCCCGAGAGGACCCACCAAGCCACGGTGGCCCGCCGCAGCAGATTGCAGTAGCAGAGACACCCTTGAAACCGCATCACAATGCCACCACCACATGGTAGCCAAGGGGCAGTTGGGGCACATAACGTTGAAAAGGGATCCATGAAGGATCACGGAAGTTTTACTTAAATCGTACCTACCATCTCCCCCCGAACGTGAGAGATCACAAGTATCCCATATGACCACCGTTTTTGGCGCATAAATGCTTGTTAGAAAGTTCTTGCAACAAACAATCCATGGCATGCACTCTCGTCTCATTTTGTGCCCTCTAGGTTGCAAGAAACAAAACAACATTCTCAGATCTAGATATTTTTCCGGATTTGGTCTGAAAAGAAAATGGTGACTTTTTTGCCTTTTTGGAGGAATTTTTTGCAAGAACCCACGGCCATTGCATTCAGCAGTCTCTAGCAACACCAATGCCGCCGGCCAGTGACAAGGGCAAGGGGCTGGGAAACCCCTCTTCTTCCTCCTCTTGGGGCATCATGAGTCCACTATCATGGTCACTCTTGATCGACGAGCTTTGTCTGGGACAGGATGAGATGCGTCGCCAGCAAGAGCATTAGATTGAAACGTTGTCGCAGATCACAAAGTTACTGAGGGATCGTTCAGGGGCCTCACAGTAGACACCAAGAGGACCTGCTAAAGCTGCATCATCCATTCAGTAGTCTACGCCCCATACCATACCGCCACCTCAATACCCCTCATAATAGGTTGACACTTGGGATGAGGAGGAGATGGAGGATGACATATGTGAGGACGAGATTCGTGTCCTTGAGGAGCGCATTTGTGAGCTACGTCTGGGGTCCCAGCCTTTCAACCCGCCACCTTCTCGCCGTCACAACTAGCCACATCTTTGAGCACCATTTACCTGTGAAGGTGTTTCTCTCACGGGTGGTCTCCATGTACCTCGCCCGCCCATCTCCCGAACCTGAGGTCGCGCTCCCCACGGAGCAGGGTCCGAAGGACATTGAGACACCTCCACCCCGTTACAATAGCGATGAGGGCTTTTTTTGTTGTTGGGAGACCCCGTTTAAGATTTGGGTCAATTTTGAGGGTGTCTGGCCCTACTACCACAGCGAGTACCAAACTCGCGACATGCACCAGGTCCAAATAGCAACGAGAGCGATGCGCGGTCTGCTCTACGCCTAGTTGCACGAGACTGTGATCAAGCCTTGCCCCTTTTTGGGTGAGGCGGGGACCGAAACTGGAGCAGAACCATGCGAGGACTAGGTGCTGGCCTTGACACTGCTCGATGTAAAAACGCATGCTACAAGGGTGACTCGACTACGTGAGTTCCACTCCCTCCACCAAAGTCCCACAGACCTTGCTCAAGACAATAGGAGACGCGCCATGCGTCTTTACATGCGTCTTAGGACTAGTGGCAGGACAAAGCTGTGGGCATTCCACCCCATCATGGTGGGGGTGCACTTGGACCACGTGAAACTCTTTATAGGCTTCAAATATGCGGCCCTTTTTGAGGTTTGGAGTCACTACAGACGCTTCCTTGGTCTCATCGTTATCTTCTCTAGACGACATCAGCTCATGAAGCATCTGTTGCCCATCACCAGAGTCCACTTGTTGTAGCAATGATTGTGACCCCTCCTACGCCTTTGTTCTGGTTCACCAGTCCCACATCCACCGCTTCATCCTCCTCCTCCTCCTCCTCTACCCCAAGCGACCAAACTCAAGGCATTAAAGCGGCTACACAACAGAAGAATGGGAAAAAATATTCGCCGCAAGGGATAGCAACAGCAGTGACAGCCAATGAGCAGTGGTACTGGATGTTCTTTTCACTGCTACACATGTGGGGCCGCTCATTGCTACACACAGTGTGAACAACCCCTTCATTACCCTTGGATCATGTGCGGCCTCCAGGCGGCGCATGCGCAGCGGATGTCATCCAGTGACATACAAATGAGTTGTACTACGCCCGAGACTATAGAAGATGTCTTCTCTTCACCAGGGAGGAGTGGTGAAATGGACCCTTGAGATCGCACAGTTACAGAGTTTTATCAGATGCTAGAACTTTGTAATCAAGGAGGTGCAATTGTGTCGTCACAGCCAAGTGGTTCCCATATAGCTTGTCTTACCATGTCTTTTGCCCGTGATGATGCTTGTGGGGGAGCTCAGTCCTCTCATGATGAGGGTGGACCTGAGAGTACCGACTGGCGTACGAGTCACAGGTCCATTTTTTTCTTCGTTATCCCGAGTCTTTCACGTTCAGCCGAGGCAGAGTCGTCTGTGACATGTTGTTCAGCCACCATACTCATTCGGAATCAGCCAGCCCTTGGTCTTGATGCAGCTTCCTTTGAGAATCCATCCAAGACTGACTATCTCTTCTGTGCTTAGGGTAGGATACATTGCTGAAGTAACCCTGACTCCACTTCCTGGGCGCTGCGCCCCTACCCGTCAAGTTTCTCTCAGATTGGGGGTGACATGTCCTCACCCTGACTAATGAATTTACCCAGATGAGGTGGTTCTATAGCCTCCACCTCAAGAGTGATGCCGCCCTAGTAGTTTGTCTGCGGCTGGTGATGGCTAAGAACCAGTCTCTTCAGACACTCCACACATTTCGCTCGGATCGTGATGGTGATTTCTTAGGCAAGATGGAGACCTTCTTTGCTAAGAGCGGTATTCTTTACCAGCTCTCTACCCCAGCTATACCACAACATAATGGCGTGTCTTAGCAATGGAACTGCACCATGGAGGATGTAGTTTGTGCTATACAGTCTCATTGCGGTATTCTAGAGTCCTTTGTCTTAGAGGGGTCTTCCTACATGACATGGGTCTGTAACCGCCAACCACACAGGCCTTTTTTGGACCATGTCACGTTGTACAAGTTCTGGTTTGGCCATCACGTCGACCTCCTTCTTGCTCGCGTTTGGGGGTGCCTAGCATACGTCTAGTACACCGAGGCTCAACAAGGGTCTAAGGTCTCACCTCGGGGCCGCATGTCTGTCTTCCTCGGTATTTCTCCACGGTCTAAGGCCTTGTGCTTTTGGGATCCCACTCATCACCGCATCGTCGAGTCCTTCATGCCGTAATGTATAGTGAG
Source organism: Penium margaritaceum (assembly GCA_023375785.1). Taxonomy (NCBI): domain Eukaryota; kingdom Viridiplantae; phylum Streptophyta; class Zygnematophyceae; order Desmidiales; family Peniaceae; genus Penium; species Penium margaritaceum. Next base: position 10,850 of record SZWC01021026.1, read on the forward strand.
TAGTGCCTTGATGTTCTAGATGAGAGGAAGTGAGGAAGAGAGAATCATGAGATCATCAACATACACAATGAGAGCAACAAGGACAATGTTGACACATCGAATTAACAAGGAAGGATTTAACATATTGTGCATGAACCCCCTGCTTTTCAACGTACGACATATCTCTTTGTTCCAACATCGGGGTGCTTGCTTTAGCCCATACCGTGCCTTCAATAGAAACCATACCCGGCCAGTACCATCGTCAAAACCTGGTGGTTGTTCCACATACAGCTCCTCATCTAAGGGACCAGTCAAGAAAGCATTTTGTACATCCATCTGATGGACCTTCCAGTCCTCAAGAGCTGCAACCCCAAGCAAGACACGGCTCCAGGCCAGTATTGACCTTGGTCCCTCAAACCTCGGAACATCGATGTCCACCTCGAGACATTGATGTAGCCACAATGGACCACATCGATGTGGTTGCAGCCAGGTGGGGGAATTTTTGCCACATTTTGGCCACATGTGTGTGGGAATTTGTGAATCAGTGAAATTAACTACATTTCCAGCATGTGTATTCTAAGTGCCAAAAAGGTTAACTTTACAACACCTTTTATTGCATCCCCAAAGTGAAACACCATGTCACCATGTAATCTACCCATGTTGCTATGTGTCCATGTCATCATGTCACCATGTCACCATGTCACCATGTCACCATCTAACTATGTCACTATGACACTCTGATTCTGGTCAAGTGTTGCATGCAAAATTCAAAGGAAGCAAACACACATTGCAAAGAAACTCACAGATTTCAAAAGTCACAATTTACATTCATCACAGCTATGGAAGGACAGCATCTACTTGTACTTCTTTGCAACAGCAGCAGCTCTGTGCTTTGCAGCAAGATTCCTAGCTGCCACTGCTGCTGCTTAAGTGCCACCTGCCTGACGCTTGGACACCCTAGATGCTGCTAGGGCAGCTAGAGCAGCACACTTGGAGCTGCTCTTTGCCCTGCCAATGCCGGAGGCAGCAGTTGAAGCTGGATCACGCTCTCTTGCTCTCCTGCTCCGCCCTCTCCAGCACCCTGTTCTCTTGCTCCACCCTCTCCAGCACCTTGTTCTCCTGATCCACCCTTTCAAGCACCTTGTTCTATTGCACCCTCTCCAACACTCGGTTCTCTTACCCCTCCTCCTCTAGCACCTTGATCAACTAGTTCCACCTCCTCAGCAAGCTGCTCACCTGCCGCTCCTCCCTCTCCTGCACCCATCCCACCTTCTGCTCTATCAGCACATGCATTGCTGGTACTTGCTCCTCCTCCACTTATCGCTGCCCTGCTCGTGCTTGTTCCCCCCCCCCACTTGCCGGTGCCCTGGTGGTGCTTGCTCCTCCTCCACCTGCCGCTACCCTGGTGCTTGCTGACTTCTCTTGTGCACGAACACGCACTGGCCGTGCATGAAGGAGACCAGGCGTGTTATTCATGACATGCACGGAGACCATGACCTCCACAACATCCTCCTATCCCACCACTTCCTCCTCCTCCTCCTCCTGACCCTCATCATCAGTCTCCCAATCCTCCTCTGGCTCACTCAGCACACCTTCCTCCTCCACCACCTCTCTATCATCCTCGCTAGCATCTGCTTCTGCCTCTGCTTCTGCTTCACCTGTTGCAGCCCTCGCCAGGTCCCTCGCTGCTCTGTGTCCATTCCTGCTATAGTGCTTGCGCAAACACACGTGACACCGCACGAGGAGCTCTAAGGTTGCCACCTTCAGCCGGTTGGCGGTATGAATGAGCTCATGCACTGAGAAAATGCGTTCACACTCACATGATGAGCAAGGTTGAGACAGGATCTTGAGAGCCAGATCCCTGAGCACAAGCTATGCACACATGTAGTTAACATGCCACTCGACAGCAGTCATGGTACCACATTGCACCTTTGCAACAGCTGCGACAGCCTTCGCATTCCTGCGTGCAGACACCATCGGGTCCTGGACTACGCTGGTCTGCCCCAGCTGGAAGGCTCCCATCTCTTTCATGATGACGCCCTACTGATCCTCTGGAACCAGGGCCTCGACAACAGCCTGCCAAGACTCCAAGGTGGTGGAGTCAGTGGAAAGGTCATTCCCAAAGTATTCTAGATGCAAACGTCGGGCAGCTGCATGAAGGGGACAAGACATGTCCTTTGACCAACGCTCGTCCAACCTCCCCAAGACAAAGTTGACATGGCATTCTTCCACCTTACTCAGCTTCCTCCCTTTCTTCTCGGTCAGGGCCTTCAGCTGCTCTGCACAGTCCAGCAGTCCCTCGTAAACCTGCCCTGCCACCCCACCGGGGGCGTCAGCCACCCGCAGCACCTTCACCTGTGGCAACATCACATCCTTCAACTGACGCACCTGCACCCAAAAAACCTTGTGACGGATGAGTGCCCTCACCTCCTTCTTCGTGCTTCTGAATCCTGCATCCCTGCTTGAACCAATGAGCTTCCACAACGGCAGCTGCACAAACTCCTCCACCTCTGCTCTCAGCGCCAAGAGCCTATCCACCATGTCGAAGACCGAGTCAAAGCGGGTGTCACACGTGGTCTTCAGCACCTTGCCTCCGTTTTGTCCTTCAGCCATGTCCGGGACATGGTGTTGTTCCTGAAAAATACAATGATCTTCTCACACTTCCCAATGATCCCCGCACCCCATGCAGACTTGCAAACATCCTTCAAAATGAGATCAATATTGTGGACATAACAACCTTGGAAGAACAGCCTCGGATACCGCACTCTCAGGTCTGAAAAGGTCTTTTTGTTCACAGAAGCATTGTCACAGATGACTGAAATGACTTTGTCCTTGCCCATTGTCTCAATTGCTGCAGCAATCATGCTTGCCATCTGGTCTGCATTTGTGGTCAAACCGCTGGCATCACAAAAAAATGGGTGAACAGTCCCCATGGCATTCACTGCCATGGCATTGTACACAGGCCTAACCTGCCTGTCAGACCACTCGTAGACAACAAGGCTGGTGCCGTATGTCGACCAACCCTGCATCAAGGGAGCGTCGAGCTCGACCAACTCAGTGTCTAGCCTGGGCAACAGTTCACCAGTCACTGTGTCTCTACTTGGAAGCCTCAAACTTGGAGTAGTTTTTCTGGCCCACCTGATGACTTCCATGAGAACTGGTTCTCTGTAGAAAGAGATAGGGGTTGCGGTGATGCACATCAGTTTGACAATTTCCAGTTGGCAGCGTTCGTTCTTCTACTTGTCAGTGTGCTCAACCATGGTGGTCTGGCGGAATGAAGCAGCCGTGTCGATGTGAAAGAGCGGTATCTCACCCTCAATGGTTGTTGATGCTGCCAGCCTGCTGGGACCCGCTGCTTTCTGTTGCTGCTATGCCTCCTCATCGTTGGAGTCTAGGTGCAACGCCATCCCCCCCGCTGCTGCTGTCACCTCCTTTTCCTGTGCCTGTGACAACTTGAGCCACGTAACCGGCTTGTCCTTGGTTCCCCATTCAGCACCTTCTCCCTTGTAGTGCTTCACGTTATGCGGCTGCCATCTTCCTGGGGGAGGAGGCATGCGCTCAAGGCCGAGAGCGTCATGACATGTTGGCGGAGGATGTGGACACTTGTCCACATTTGGATCGTTGCATGGGAAGTGTCCGCGGATGCGGTCACATGTTCCACTCACTTTCTTGGCACATGCTCCGGAGATGAAGCCAACCCTTCTTTGCTGGCGTCACCCATGGTTAGCAGTGTTTGGACAGCTCCTTGGTGAGGATATTGTCAATGCGCCGGATAGCAACGGTCTAGAAAACGGGTCCCGACATGGGAAGCCGCCAACCGCTCTTGGTATTGCAACCAAGATAACATATCACCCTCGAACGAGGGATCCACACTTTAGGTTTGTTTGGTTTGCAACCTCACGAAGTCCGCATATTGGTCTTTAGTGTCTACCTTTGGTTGGATACTCCGTGAGGAGTCTCAAAGGCAAGAACTGTAAATGCATGCATGCAAGGTACAGGCTTTTATACTTGCAGAGCTTTGCTAAAACTTCTGCTTGTAGAGGCTCCAATGGAGCCAACCTCAACCTACAGTCCTACTTGGCGCGTCCTTAGACCGCCAAGTGTCATCATCAAGGCAGGCTCTAGTAAGCTTCCTAGAAGCTTCCTGTCCCAGTTTTGGCCACAAAGAAAATTGCGGCCGTCGCGGGGTTTGAACCCGCGACCTCTAGTTTGAGACTCCAGTGCCTATTCAACCAAGCCAAAAAGGTATGGTTCCTATGATGAGCCACAGGGGACATACCCATTATGGGCAGTGCATTCCTGGCCCATCTCAGAACAGACCAAGGGGACATACTCCATAGAGCAGTGCATGCCTTGTCTGTATGTGTAGCTAGCCAGCTAGGTAGCGGACAAGGTGCATATTATTTTAACAAATCTCTCCCTTGCACCTTTGTCCATCTGTTGCTTATTGGGCTCCATGTTCTTTGCGGCTGCAATGCCAAGGGGAGAGTGGATGGAGGCAAAGGTCACGACGGGCGTGAACGTCTCATCGTACTCACAGCCCGGGCGTTGAGAGAACCCCTTAGCTACTACCCTTGCCTTGAACTTGTCGATGCTGCCGTCTTGCTTCTTCTTCACTCGGAGGACCCACTTGGATCCCACCACGTGGACCTTGTCGGGTCTATCCACCGGCACCCACGTGCCGTTCTCGGCAATGGACGCTAGCTCGCTGTCCACTGCCTCCTTCCACTTGGCCGCATCTGGGCCATTCATCGCCTCTCCCTGAGTCGTGCATGGTCATGCATGGCTCTCCCTGAGCCATGCACGACCAGCGAAGGCCGGTCCAATCATCCTCATACCGCAAAGGTGCTCTCTTTTGTCGCAAACTGCGCCGGGGTAGTGGTGCGGCTTCTTGCTTCGGTGCTAGTGCTTCCACAGGTGGTTTGTCGATGTCGTTGTCGTCATCAGAAGAGTCGTCAAACTCCAAGTCAGACTCGGAAGTCCCGGACGCCTTGGTATCCGCGTCCATGTCAGATGTTGCATCATCCTCCACAGCTGCTCTCCCATTCCCACCAGCTGCTGGCAAAGCGAGCCAGTTGTTGGGTGCTTGGTCTCCGGACTCAAGCAACACTATCCACTCTCTCGCTTTGGAAGCAATGTTCGATTCCAGTAGCTCCCCCTTTTCAAGGGTGCGTTCGTCAAACACGACGTCGCGGCTCCTCACGAGCTTGCCTGCTGGCTGGTCCCAAAGCCGATAGGCTTTGTGTGATGTGTTGTACCCAAACATGACGCACTTCCTGGAACGTGCGTCTAGTTTGCCTCCACCTTCTCCCGACTGGTTCTTCACCCATGCAGTTGACCCAAATACCTTCAGATGAGATGCGTTGGGTTTCTTTCTTGACCATGCTTCTTGTGGGGTCTTCAGCTGCTTGTCTTGCTCCTTTCCACGCATCCGCAAGGCGATTGCTGGTGTGAGATTCAAGAGGTAGTAGGTCGTTGTCGCTGCTTTTGCCCAAAAGCGAGGTGGGAGCTTGGCGTCGAAGAGCATGCTTTGCACCATGCCGAGTAGGGTCGGGTTCATCCTTTCAGCCACACCATTGCTTTGGGTTTTGTGAGGGGTGGTTTGCTTGTAGCGGATGTCATGATGCTTGAGCCAAGGTTTGCATGCCTCGTACTCACCCCCGTTGTCACTTTGGAGCGTCTTCATCTTCTTGGACGTTTGCCGCTCCACCATGGCAACGAACTCGAGGAGCTTCTCCTTGACCTCTCCCTTTGTTTTGAGGAAGTAGATCCACAACTTGCGGCTGTGGTCATCAATGAAGGTCAGGAAGTACTTGCTTCTTCCGTTAGACGGTGTGCGGAAGGGTCCACACACGTCACTGTGTATCAGTTCCAAGACGTGCTCCGCTCGTTGACCTCCTCTCCCAAACGGTTCCTTCTTTCCCTTCACTTGGAGGCATGGTTCACACAATCCACACCCTCCGCCGTGCTTCATGGTGCACCCTTCCATTTTGCGGATTACCTCTTGCTCTTGCATCTTCTATAGCGTGTTGTTGGCCACTAGGCCAAATCGCCGGTGCCACAGCTCAGCGTCAGTGTCCTTGGTTGATGTGGCGGCCGCAGCGGTCGCCGGTGGTGCATCCTTTGGCTCCGGTGCCACTTTCTTGGTGGCACATGCGTGTCCCTCATCCGACACCTTGGTGACTTTGGTTTGAAGCACATAGAGGCCATCGACTCTTGGAACTTGAAGCATGAGATCGTCTTTGGTGTACAAAATCTGGATGTCCTCGTTTTTTAGGGCCACCGCTTCCTTGTTTGTGAACACCACTGTCATGTTGTTGTCAGTGATTTGTGAGACGGACAGCAAGTTGGCTGCAAAGGAGGGCATGTACACCACCTTCTGAAGGTTGACTTTCTCCTCCGCACCGTTCACGTTGAACGTGATCACCTTGTCCCCTTCACCCATGGCTTGGACGACGCTGACGTTTGCAGACTTCATACTCATGACATATTCGGCCATGGAGACAAATCCACCCTTCTCTTTTGATGAGTGGTGGTTGGTGCCTGAGTCAACGGCGAATGCCCCGGGCCTAAGGATCGCTACCCCCTTCATGGACAGCTCCCTAGCCATCATGTTTGTGAGCTCCTTCTTCTCCTTTCCACCTTTGTTCCCGCCTTCTTTCTTGGGACTACAGCAGTCCCTAGCCCAGTGCCCAGCTTTGCCACAGTTGTGACAGTTGCCGCGCTTCTTGGAACTCTTTCCGCCACCATTGCCTTTCCCTCCACCGCCACCGCTTCCGCTGTTGCCTTGACTAGAGCGAGAGCTTGCACCTTGTCCACCAAATCGAGAGGCATAGGCAGAGATGTTTGCCTCACTGCCACTGCGTCGCATGGACTTGTTGCGGAAATGTTCGGCAACAGCCTCGTACGTCATATCTGCCTCCTTCCAACCGCCAAATACGGTGATCAAGGACCCCCAGCTTTCCGACAGCGCCATTAGAAGGATCATAGCACGTATGTTGGAGTCAAGATTCCATTCCATTTGCTGGACTTCTTGGAGCACGTTGTCGAACGACTGCAAAAAAGCAGGTATCGATTCTCCTTCGCTCACCCTCATCGACATCAATCGTTGGAAGATGAAGAGTCGGTTTGCTAGGGCGTTAGATTGATGCACGCGTGCGAGTTTTGCGTAGGCCTCGGCAGCCAACGTGCATCCTGTGATGAGGGAGTGTTGAATCTCGTTGATTGACATCACAAGAATGGCGAGAGCCATGTTGTTCTTCATCATCCATGCTGCAAGGTCAGCCGCATACGTCGTCACCGTCACACCAGCGGGTGCTGTCTCAGTCCCTTTTAGGATGTCGAGGTAGCCACGCATGTTCATGATAATCCCAAACTGCCATTTCCACAAGGGAAACCAGTCCCCGTGAATTTGGACATACCCACCTCAAGGCGGGCTTGATTCGGATCCGCCATTTCCTACGGTTGCTCGTCTTCTCTGCTACACTGCTACTCTGCTTCATTGAGGCTGATGAGGTTGATGAGGCTACTGACTGCGACTCATTGCCAAAAAGTGCAGTTGGTTCCGTTGCATACCCCTCCCGCCGATGATCGTATAAGGCGATGGTGCCGTCATGAGAGAACAGACTCGGGGTCATACCACCTTCTAAAAAGGGGTAGAGCTTAATCCCGTTGGGGCTCGAGGGTCTTGTCCAACATGGAAAGAGTTGTTCCTCGTCCCCTAGTCCGCCACGTGCGTGCACCCTACCTGAAGAAGCTGATGGAGCCCATGGAGCAGATTGGAGCCGTCCCATCTTCGTGTCCCTATTATACCTGTACGCCCTGCAAGACCACGCGCTAGTCGGTCTTGGAAGCATGCCTTAGAACCATAAGTGTGGGCCCATAACCTTTTGTCAATGCGCCGGATAGCAACGGTCCAGAAAACGGGTCCCGACATGGGATGCCGCCAACCGCTCTTGGTATTGCAACCAAGATAACATACAACCCTCGAACAAGGTATTCACACTTAGGGTTCGTTTGGTTTGCAACCTCACGAAGTCCGCATGTTGGTCTTTAGTGTCTACCTTTGGTTGGACACTCTGTGAGGAGTCTCAAAGGCAAGAACTGTAAATGGATGCATGCAAGGTACAGGCTTTTATGCTTGCAGAGCTTTGCTAAAGCTTCTGCTTGTAGTGGCTCCAATGGAGCCAACCTCAACCTACAGTCCTACTTGGCACGTCCTTAGACCGCCAAGTGTCATCCTCAAGGCAGGCTCTAGTAAGCTTCCTAGAAGCTTCCTGTCCCAGTTTNCTCTTGGTATTGCAACCAAGATAACATATCACCCTCGAACGAGGGATCCACACTTTAGGTTCGTTTGGTTTGCAACCTCACGAAGTCCGCATGTTGGTCTTTAGTGTCTACCTTTGGTTGGACACTCTGTGAGGAGTCTCAAAGGCAAGAACTGTAAATGGATGCATGCAAGGTACAGGCTTTTATGCTTGCAGAGCTTTGCTAAAGCTTCTGCTTGTAGTGGCTCCAATGGAGCCAACCTCAACCTACAGTCCTACTTGGCACGTCCTTAGACCGCCAAGTGTCATCCTCAAGGCAGGCTCTAGTAAGCTTCCTAGAAGCTTCCTGTCCCAGTTTTGGCCACAAAGAAAATTGCGACCATCGCAGGGTTTGAACCCGCAACCTCATATTGGAAACTCCGGTGCCTATTCAACCAAGCCAAAAACGTATGGTTGCTATGATGAGCCACAGGGTACATACCCATTATGGGCAGTGCATTCTTGGCCCATCTCAGAACAGACCAAGGGGACATACTCCATAGAGCAGTGCATGCCTTGTCTGTATGTGTAGCTAGCTAGCTAGGCAGTGGACAAGGTGCATACTATTTCAACAGATATCACCAGTGAGCTTGCGCCTCCTTGGTGGATTCCACCCGCTAGAGTCAAACTGGCCAGCCATGGCAGACGTTGGGGTAGCCGAGGGGCTTAATGCACTAGTGGAGCCTCTGTTGGTGCTTGGCTGAGAGCTTGGCTGCAAAGCCATAGTCAGATGACAGACCCGCCGGGCTTCTCCCGACGGTGAGGGCCAAAGTTTTCTAAGTGCTCACGACATGGTCAAATAGAGCATTGGAGTGTTACTGTGATTATGGAGCGGCAAAGTATCGAGTGGCGGCGTCAGCATCTGCCAGACGCTGACGTCGCTGCCGTAAATGAGTGTCTGATCTGTTGCCGAATCGACGGTGCACGAGCGTTTGCAAGATCGACGGTTCATGATCCGTCGGCACATCAATGGTGCACAATTCATTGTAAGTGTCTTACATTGTTATGCAATGAAAACCGTATGAAAGAATCAGTTTGCATGTTCGGACCTACCAATACACAACATTTGCATTGAAAGAAGTTTAGTAAAACCTCCTACCGTTGGAAAAAACAGTATGAAAACTTTGTGGTCAGGAATTTGATGCACAAACTACGGGTATGAAGTGAGATTCTTGACATGAAATGTTTCCAGAATACTTTATCGAACTGTACCCTATCCGTATCAATAAGAGAATTCTCAACGATCCAATGCAATGCATATGACTGGCCCTCGGAATGTTAGCTCAGAATGAAGCTAACTTGCCTCCTCTCATTCCAGGCTGTCATATGTGTCATTGCTATCTAACCTCCCCCTTGGTCGAATCTCATCTAAGCCATGCCACATGTCATTGTCATTGCCAGCACTATGACTGTGGCATCATGCGTGCATGTGAAGTGCTTCCAAGTTGTCCAAAGCCGAAACGGGCATCTCCTCTTGTCTGGGATTTTTGCTTGGTCGTCTCAGCCGTGTTCGAAAACAAGGCGCCGGTAGGTCCCAGTCACACATACGCCACTACACCATATTGATGCTACATCGATGTGGCTCGATGTGCCGAGGCCATTGTAGGGGCCCTACAGCGAGCATCGAAGGCAACACTGCTCTAGGCATACTTGCCCACTGGAGCATACGTGTCTGTAAAGTCTTGATCGGGCACCTAATGAAATCCTTTGGCCACAAGGCATGCCTTATATGTCTCTAGAAGACCATTTAAGTCCTTTTCGAACTTGTGAACCCACTTCAACTTTATTGCCTTCCACCCAGGTGGAAGTGGGACGAGCTTGTAGACGCCATGCTTATTTAGGGCATTCAATTCGTCGACCATCGCTTTCTCCTACTCTGCGGCATCAGGATGTTCTCTTGCCTCTTCCACTGTCAAAGGATCTGTGAGGGGTGTTTTAAGACTGGTTGGGCGGACAGTGTGATAGAACTGTCTGTTTTTTACTCTAGCCACGTTTCGTTGCATCAGACGGACAGGGTCAGGCTGTGCAGTAGTGTTTGTGTCAGGTATGGAGGGGGACACATGGTTATCTGGTTTTGAAAGCCTGTTAGTGGAGTCAGATGACGCCTCAAGGGCGTCACCAGTCTGTTTTGTGGACCGTGGTTGTCCTGGCTGCACTTCAGTAACAGATGCAAAAACAGGGACTGTGAATGTCGGTACCTGTTCCAGGGTCTTGAAAACCTTGTATGACATGTGCTCCAAGAAGGATGCATCTCAACTTTCCACAGAAAAAACATGGACGGGATCCCAAAACCTCCATGCTTTCGAAGCATGAGAGACTCCTACACAAACGCACCATCAGCCATGTGGACTCAGCTTGTAACTCCTTTGTGGTTCTACAAACCACACGCATGCCATCGTGCCCCACACCCAGGGGGCACACAGATCTGCCCGTTGTTTGAACCACCTTTCCCATGGAGTGATACCCTTTGGCAAGGGTCCCTGGGGCTCTTGGTTCCATACCCAGGTGATGTCCTTGACGGCCTCTTTCCAGAACCGGAACAACAGGCCCGACTCAGCCAGTAACGTGCGCAATGCGTCCCCTATTGTTTTGTGCCACCTTTTAGCCACTCCATTCGGTTCATGAGTATATGGACCTGTGGTTTGATGCACCATTCCCTTGGCCTTGAGTTCAAATTCAAGAGGGCCGAAGAACTCCCCGCCCCGGTCTGTACACAAAATGCGTAGAGAGCAACTTGTTTGCCACTCAGCCAGTGGAATCTACTCCATGATTGCTCGCTGTGCGTCTGCTGTAGCTTTCAGCAAAAAGGCCGAGCGGAATCAACGGTTGTCATCTAGAAGTGTCAGTATGCATTGTGACGCGTATTGCACTGAGGGAATTGGCATCGGTCCTGTGACGTCTGCATGTACCAGTTGGATTGGTTTTGTACTCATGTGTTGAGACACGGGGAAACTCTGTTGATGTGCTTTCCCTTCTTGATTGTCCAGACAAGCTGTCGCCTTCAAACCAAGTGGACAGTCTTCGGGAATCAAACCATGGAAAGGTTGATGCTTCACCAAACCAATGACCAGTTCCGCGTTAACCTGTGCCAGTTACCTATGTATGAGTTCTTTCTTCCATGGATCCGTGTTGTTTATTACATGTGTTTGTGCTCAGTCTGATGGGAAGGCAGGAAACAGTGTCAGTCGGTACAACATGTCGTGATGTCGTAGCCCGTCAGCCAGCAGTTCTCCATTCACACCATGGATCATGCACGTCTGATCACGCGTGAGTGTGGAGGTGCCCGCTTGTCGATCCAATTTCCCCCCCAGCAGCAGGAAACCAGTCACCCACATGACCCCACCAGGCGCTTGAAGCGCAACAGTCCCGATGCCTTCAACCCTCAGCACCTCCCAAGAGCCATTCCGCACACCTTGCATATCATGCATAGCATAGAGCGATACGAACAGGAGACGATGCGGAGACATGTGATGTGAAGATGCAGTGTCAAGAAACCATTTGTGCATAGGCAGTGTGTGATGTGGTCACATGTGTGTACCCAAGTCTCGGACCTGAATGCTGAGTGGTCGTTGAGAGCTCTGGTGGGTGAAGATCTGGAAGCGCCCCCTGAGAGTCGCCAGCGGGCACGGCTTCCATCGTGTTGTACACAGGTTGTGCCCACTCTGGCATGGGGACTGGTGCCGTGGCAAACGGCGAGACATAGTAGGGCCCGGGATACACAAATGGTGTTGGGATTGGCTGCTGTTGCATGTACTGCAGCTGCGGGGAGAATCCCACAGTGACTACTACCACAGCCTGTTTGAATGTTGTTCAGGCCCGTTGGATCCTCTGGGCTGTATGGGTGGCATCTATGCCAGGCGACACTGTTGATGCTGAGGTTGCTGCTACCACTGCTGTTGCTGCCACTATTGATGATGCGGCAGCTGTAGTTGCTGCCTCGCCATCGTTTGGCGTTGAAGTGTGGGGCACCTACCACAGAAGTGTCCAGTCTGGTTACAGTAGCTGCATCCGTTACGGCCACCCCAGTGGCCGCCACCACAACCGCCACCACAGCGGCCACCCCCGCCTCCGCCTCTCTGGGAACCTTGGCCACTGACCCCACCGCCTCGGGTTTGCATGTTGTGAGCGGCAGCAGCAGCCACTACGGAGGTGCTATGGTGCGTGCATGCAGCTGGTGCGGTAGATGGCCCGCGCTTCACCTTTCATAATGTCTTCATAACTCTGCAGTTCCTCAAACGGTTGAGAGGTCTATGTTCTCTATCTCGGCCACCGGGTGGCGTCGAAAGGTTTCGCATCGGAACTCCTTGTACTTTTCTCCAAGGTGGAGCAGTGCCATGTCCAACCACTTNAGCAGCAGCCACTACGGAGGTGCTATGGTGTGTGTATGCAGGTGGTGAGGTAGATGACCCACGCTTCACCTTTCATAATGTCTTCATAACTCTGCAGTTCCTCAAACGGTTGAGAGGTCTATGTTCTCTATCTCCGCCACCGGGTGGCGACGAAAGGTTTCGCATCGGAACTCCTTGTACTTTTCTCCAAGGTGGAGCAGTGCCATGTCCAACCACTTTAGAATACCGCAGAGCGCACCAAGGCCAAGAAGGCGTCGGCGTATGTCCATTGCATTTGTCCCAGTACTCGGTGATAGGTACTCCAGGCTTAGTGAGCAGATTCCTCAACCCGTCTCGCAAGGTCACGACAAGATTCATGCCCCGCTCCTCATGACAGGTGGAGAGATGCCTCCAAGCGTCATGCCGCCGGGGCATTCCACTACGAGAGTCACACGGGTCTACACCCCTCAGAAGTGATGCAGTGCACACGACTGTTTATCAGAGAGGGCACGGAATAAGCCATTGATCGCTTGCAGCATCCCGTACTTCAAGTAGGGTTGTGGACTGGCCAAATTTCTGCAACAATTCGCCGAGCCCTCTTTGGGCCCAGATTTATGCCGAGAGCTCAGAGCTCTTTAAGGAAACCGTCGGAGTAGTCCCTGGACCCTGCACAGCCACCCTAGTGACCCCATCCACTTTGTCGTTCCCAAAACACACGGGTGGGCACTCCGAGGTGCGAGGGGAAAGGTGTGGATGGAGGTAGTGCCGCTCACGCCCTCCCTCCGGCCTCTACGGCGTGCACGATGGCCTACCTCGCCTCGCGCGCTGTTCCCGGGCGCCCTTGACGCTCGCTTACGGCCTGTGCGTCCTCCTACACCCCGTCGACCCTCACCGAACTCGCATGCCAAAGGCGGCCGCCACCCTTGTCCGCTCCTCCGGTAAGCTCCATTGCGCCCTAATACCATGTGATTGAAGCCACGGTTCAAATGCAACTGTTGTGCTTTGTGCCGTTCCTGTACAGTTTATTGTGACCACTCGGCCGTGTCCATACTCGTGCAGATCCCTGAGGCAGGCGGCCCTGGTGACACCGGCGCGACGACAGGCGGCGGACTACCCGTCTGGAGCTGACCGACCACTGTTCCAGAGCCCCAGATGTCACCGGGACTCTTTGCTGTGCCTTCTACGTCTTGCAGGCGCCTTTCGGCGGACTGGGCATGAGGCCCATTTGCATGTTTTTGCATTATATACTCGCTGCCAGTCGATGGATGCATGCATGTGACCAGTCGTTGCGTGCGTCTTTTGATTCTGCACGTCTAGGTTCAGACAGCATAGGATTCTGACATGTGTGCGCAGAGTTACAGCCAAAACAGTGGTTTTGGGCCGGTTTTAGGACAGCTCTTGTACTGCCGCGTGCGACACTCGCCGTGCGCCGCGGCAGGTATTTATGCCCTGGACCTGTCAGTTGTCATCTCTCTCTGATACCATAAGAAACTGCTAGGAAGCTTCCTAGCCTTGCTGCTGCTGCCGTGGCGACACTGTCCAGTCAGCTGACGCACTAGCAAGCAGGCAGGTGCAAGAAACAGCAAGGATCAGGCTAGGGAGACGCGCAAAGTCTCATAGCGTTGGCTCTGCCACATGGAAGCTGTCTTCCAAGCTCATGGGCAGACTTGGTGGCACGGATGGACGATGAGACGGTACAGTACGGGCATTGTTGCCGTTGGCCCAGAGATATCGCCTGTGCTGCCCACTTCACACCCTACAGGCACCACGGTCCTCACGCCTCCTCCTGCATCACCACCTGTCCCTGCTAGCACCCCTACTCAGGCGTCTGACCCAGTCCAGCCCACGCCTGTCCCTGCTTTGACTCACACTCTTTCAGTGTCCGGGCCGGCCTTACCCGCTGACACCCCCAGCTCTGGGTCCCCCACACACGCGTCTCCTCGCACTGCATCCCCGGCTGCCTCGTCTCAGTCCTCACCTGTTGCGGTTGTCCCTGACCCTGTGGACGTGCCGGTCTCTGCGCCTGCTGCACGTCCCTCGACCTCCGGTTACTCTCGTGAGCCCGGTGGTCGCCTTCGACCACTGGATTCCGGAGCTCAGCGGGTGTCGGGTCACGGACCCAGGCGCCCCACTCGCAGCATCGCGAGCGGTGATCCAGGCACAAAGGCCCTAGGCCTGAGTGCCCGCACTGAGCCTACAGAGGTACACCCAGCGTGCCCCATCGGGCACGATCTGGTCACTCGCGAGTTCCATATCGCCTGTGACGCAGCAGCTGACCTCGTGGCTGTCAGGCCTGACACTGTGGCGTCTGTACTTGCCACGCAGAGTTCCCCCTCTCTGGACCCTGATCCGGGCACATTGAGGGAGGCTCTCTCATCGCAGCATTCTGATGCCTGGCAAGCTGCTTGCGAGGATGAGCTTCGCGCTATCCGAGAGCACGGAGTCTATGAGCTGGTCGA
Source organism: Penium margaritaceum (assembly GCA_023375785.1). Lineage (NCBI taxonomy): Eukaryota > Viridiplantae > Streptophyta > Zygnematophyceae > Desmidiales > Peniaceae > Penium > Penium margaritaceum. The sequence continues at coordinate 25,922 of SZWC01021026.1, forward strand.
TCTTCCCCCGGGGAGGAAGGCGATTCAGGTCAAGTGAGTCTTTCGCAAGAAGGTGAAGCCTGATGGCTCACCGGAACGCTACAAGGCCCGCTTGGTCGTCAAGGGGTTCTCTCAGATTGAGGGAGTTGACTACACTGACACCTTTGCCCCTGTCGGCCGCATGACCTCAGCTCGAGCTCTGTTCGGTGTAGTGGCTCAGCATGACTGGGAACTACACCAGATGGATGTGAACAATGCGTTCCTCCATGGCTCTCTGGATGAGGAGATCTACGTGGCTCAGCCACCAGGCTTTGAGGACGGTGACAAGGTCTGGCGCTTGCGCAAGTCCTTGTACGGCCTCAAGCAGTCTCCACGGTGTTGGAACCGGGAGATCACAGGCACCTTGACTCGTGCAGGATACGTACAGAGCGAGGCTGACCCCTCGCTGTTCATCCTGCCGACACCCGAGCGTCTCACCGCCATCCTGGTCTATGTTGATGACCTTCTGATTGCGTCTCC
>SZWC01021027.1:0-12633 GCA_023375785.1 Penium margaritaceum
TAGTTCTCCACCCATATTTCCACCACTTCCCCATCCTCTCCTTCTGCCATGACTGGTCAGCCTTAGGGTGCTGCAGCAGCCAAGCAGAGGAAGAAGGAGAAAAAAGAGGGAAGGGACATCAACAATAGCAATAGAAGCTGATGCATAGTAGCAGTGGACGTTATGTCCACTTCCACAACTTCGGAGGCACTCATTGCTACACGGAGTGCCAGCAACCTCTTGACTGGATCAGGTGGCACATGTGTAATGGACGTCTCCCAATTCCATACAGGCAACTTGCACCGTCACGACTGTAGTAGCATAGACATAAGCTTCCCCGAGTAACAACAATAACCAGGACCCACCTGATGACATCATTACGGGCCTTTGTGCGCTACATGCACTTCACACTCACTGCGATCTGAGTATGTTGCACATTCAAGTGGTCCATAGTCAGCATTTTGTGTTGTGTTTGTTGCTCGTGTTGATCCTTGTTGGGGAGCTTTGTTGGCTTGAGATAAGGATGGACCTGAAAGTATAGCTTGGCTTAATAGGTCACAGATTCGTAGTGTTTTTCATTGTTCTAAGTCCTTTGCTACACATCTAGTAGAGGCGGAATGCTCCGTGGCCCATTTTCAAGTGTTGAAAATAGGTGGTGAAGAAAATGATACTTGGATCATCGACTCCGGTACCACCCATCACATGACCTTTTGTCACAGTGATTTCGTGGTTCTCAATCCCGATGGGTTTGTTCGGTCCATTTGCATGGAATCTGGTCAGTCCTTGCCTGTCCAAAATGTTGGGATTGTACAGTTTGGTGGTCCATATAGCCCCTTATAGAATTTTGATGAGCTCTTTGTCCCTGCTCTTGAGGTCAACCAGGATGAGTGTTTCTGTTGAGCACTCTGCTCACTCTATTACAATGACTGCTTACACCACGTGCCATCATACTCAGTGCCTCAGTCATGGATAACCTGAATCAAGTGTCTCTTTGTGCTCCCTCTATCTCCTCCCCTTTGTTCCCCACTATAGGTGTCTTTATCATCAGTGTTCTATCTCCTGAGCACCAATGTTCGTTGCATCCCCACCTTTGCCATGTGAGCCCAGAAAATGTGTTCAAGCTCATTCAGACAAAATCAGCCCCATTCTTGATTCAGATTCTTTCAAGAAGCCACCAAAAACTTGTTTCCTTTTGTTTCACTCTGGACAAGATGCATCGATGCACTTATCCTGGCTCCAGTTCCTTGGCAATTCCTCTGTTGGAGTTGGTCCACTTGGACCTTCTCGATCCCCTCCTTGTCGAGTCCCTCTGAGATCGGGGTCAACCTGTTCTCACCATGAATGAAAAATCTACCTGGATGCAATGGGTTTACAACATCCACCACAAGAGTGTTGCTACCCTGATGGTTTGCAAGTGGCTTGTCATGGCTGAGTGCCAATCTTGTCACACGCTTCCCACTTCATGTTTGTATTGTGGCAGTGATTTCCTGGGTGATAAGGATGGATTCTTGGTTCGGCATCGTGTATTTCACCAGCTCTTTGTCCATGCTACTCCACAAAAGAGGGTGTTTCTGAGAGTTGGAAACATGCCATTGAGAATGCGCTTTTTGCCATGGAGTCAGAGTGCAGTCTCCCTAAGTCCTTTGCCTTTGAAGTCTTCTCCAGCATGACATGGGTGTGGAAGTGTCTCCCGCACAGTCCCCTGCCTACCAATGTCATACCGTACAAGCTGTGGTTTGGCCATCGTATTGACCAATGTTTTTCACATGTATCTTACACAAAGGACCTATAGTATTCCACGCTTTTACCACGGGGTCAAATGTGTGCTTTTCTTGGCATCTCCCCATGGCCAACAGCCTGTCGGTTTTGGGACCCGGCTCATCATCACTTCATTGATCCACGTGAAATCCTCTTTTTTGAGGCCCTCATGTACTGAGACCTCTCTAGCATCTGGCTACAGTCACCGACCACGTATCTACTTGTGTGACTTCCCGGCGGGTGGGGGATTCTAGGCATGTGGATTGGTCTTTCTAGGCTTCCTCACCCTGGACTTGTCTCTAACCGATGACGACCCGGCCATCATGATTGTTGTTCTAGTGGCCTTGTTATTCTGCATGGACACACCTAAGCCTTTCCTTGTTTCAGTCTCCACTAGCGCACCTTGTTCGTGTGCTTGTGCCAGTCCCCACTGGCACTCCTAGTCCTATCCATACATTAGTCACTTCACATGCACATACAAGCACTGTTGGGTCAATCCATCCTCCTTCACCTATGCTTATTTTTGTTGCCTCCCCCATGCCGTCTAGGCATCATGGCATCTATACCCTCTCCTCCCAATCAAGCAGCCTTCACGGCTGTTCCCACGCATGGTGACTCCCAGCCTAGGGTGAGCACCTCAAACTAGGGCTACTCTTGCGAGCCCAACTGTCCCCTTTCCCTTTGACCACTGGTCTCTAGAAATCAATGAGTCAATTACTCAGTGTCTGGACACCCTGCCTATAGCACTAAGTGTGGAGAACCTGGCACAAAGGCCCTTGGCCTTTTTTTGTACACATGGACTATGTTTAAGTGCACCCAGATTTTCAAGCACTTGCAATGTCGCGGCTGACCTTACTGTGGTTAGACCTAGTCTGAAGGTGTGTGTCTTCACCACCCGGAGCTCTCACTTGATGGCGCCTAATCCATGCATGTTGAACGAGGCACTCTCAGTTGAGGAAAAAGATTTGTGACATGTTGCCTATGAGGATGAGCTCTCATCCTCATAGGCAACATGTCAGAAAGCATAGTTTCGACAAGGCATCAGAAAGCATAGTGTCTACATTCTTGTCCACCTTCCACCTTGGTAAAAGACTGTACATGCCAAATGGGTGGTTCACAAGAAGGTGAAGCCCAACGGCTTAGTGGATCACTACAAGGCTCTCTTGTCGGCCAAGGGGTTTTCATAGGTTGGAGGTGTTGATTGCATCAACATCTTTGCACCCATTGGCTATATGACCATAGCTCGTGCCCTACTCAGGGTCATTGCTCAATAAGATTGTGAGCTACACCAAGTGGATACGAACAACATGTTCCTCCACGACACTCTAGAGGATGAGATCTATATGGTTCAAGCATCTCACTTCAAGGTTGGTGATAAGGTCTAGCACTTGCGCAAGGCCCTGTATGGCCTCAAGGAGTCACCTTGGTGCTTGAACCAGGGGATCAACAGTACCTGACTCGTGTTGATTGCATACAGAGTAACATAGATCCATCCCTCTTCCTTCAACGGACAAATCAGCACTAGACTTCCATCCTGGTCTACATTGATGACCTGTTAATCACGTGTCCCTTGATGGAGGCCATGAAGGAGGAAAATACAGTTCTTGTGCTGCCTACAGGATGAACGACCATGGTCTTATGACTCTGTTCCTAGGGATGGAGATTGTTCGTGACCACTAATGATGGACAATCCTGCTTCATGAAGTACGCTACGCTCACTGACCACCTTGGTGTAGTTTCCACATCCTCCACATCCATCACACTAGATGGGTAGGATGTCCTAAAGGTGGATAATCTAATGCAGCTAGGAGAGACAATGGGAGTGACCCTATACATCCGCTTCATTGGCTCTCTAATGTACTTGGCTATGATCCCTCGGCTCGAAATTGCCTTTGTCGCCAACCTTCACACATAGTTCTCTTATTAATCCTGGGTGAGAGTTCTCCATGCGCCTCTACAAGTGGTGTAATACGTGGTTTCTATACCTTACCTTAAACTCTGAATCTATCAGTAGTATTCCATGGTAGTCAATGACTACACGGACAATGATAGGGCCTAGACCCTATTAGGCACAATCAGACACTCAACGTGTCCTTACTGGGTGGCATTTCTATAGCATGGAACAGAGGAACAGATGGCTTCATTGTGTGCAGCTTGTCAGAGGTAAGTATGTTGCCCTTAAGGCTCGGGCTGTTGAGGCTGTGTTACTACAACTTTTTTTGTGTGAGTAAGGTCAATCTATTCCTTCTATGATTCTGTGCTATGACAACCAAAGTGTCCTCGCCATTGCAAAGAACTCTTCTATACTTCATGCACGCATGAAGCACAATGTTGTTCATCATCACTTTGTGCTTGATTTGGTTGAGCAACAGGTGATTCTCATCATTTAGATACGCACGAACATGCAACAGGCTGAATTCTTGACCGAGGCACTGGCGCGCAAGAAGTTCATGGTGGCCAATTGTTCTGTTGGGCTTTGTCCCTTGCTTGAGGGTAGCTAAGAGTAGAGTGTGCATGAGCATGGACTATTGAGCATCTCATTGGACACTTGTGTCCGTTCTACATGCATGTGGCCATGCGTACCATCGGATCATGGAAGAGTGTTGTGGTGTGAGCCATCTTGGCCAGTTTCTACATCGTACTATGACGACTCATCTGTGTCCGTGCTTCTGTAGATACCGAATGCATACCTAGTGTTGTAATTTGCACGGGCACTATCTCACTGATCTGTACTGTGACCTCCCTACTTGTGTACATGCTTGTGCACAATAATGAAATTGCGGACGTTGACGATGACAGGCACTGAGCGGTAGAGGAGATATCACACTTTTTTAGAGACATGGCTCTCGTCTCCTTGTGCAGAGTCTCCCACTTGGTAGCAGTGCGTGGCCAGCTCGATCAATTTCAGCCACCGGCGCTTATGTCATGGACATTCATGAACGACTGCTCTTGGTAGCATAGAGCCTGCCTAGGCGTAGGTAGCCATAACTCCCATGTGTGATTTTTCTTGCCTATTCTGACTGCAAGAGTGCATTTGCACCGTGCATATGTTGATATGGTCTAGTTTTTAGGAAAAACGAATAACACCCGGAATGGGGGCTATCGGTCCTCTGGCAGGGCTCATTCAGAAAACCCCACAGGCTAGAAAAAAGGGTATCTTCCTGATTGGTTGGCAGCCTGAGTAACAAGCCTCACAGAGGTGAGGGCTTTGGTTTGTGTGCCAGGGTCGCACACCACGCCTCATTCTTGCTCACTTCTAGCTGCACTTATGGCGCTAAGTCTTGAGTGCAAGTAATCCCTCTCATAGTAGAGCAGCTAGTGCTGCTCAAGCGCTAATTCTAGATGTAGCAGGTCACACACTTAAGTCCAAGTGTGTGAGACGAGACTAGCGTAGCATCATTTCCATTTCCCATTCGGGTAGTGGCCCACCCACCAACAACTGTTAGATAGCTGCCACGACATCTCGGATGCTTACTGGGACCATTTCTAGCTTTTCTACAGTCCATGGTTAAGAATTCAAATAGGGCATGCAGGCCCATGCAAACACAAACATGAGCTTTGTGTGTGAGTGCAACGCAAGACGGCAAGAATTTGGCTAAGTCTGGAACGCATAATATAAATGAACAAGGAGAGATTGTAAATGAGCCCCTACCGGGTTTATGTAGGGGCGCCGGCAGCTAGCCGCACTGGCCCCGTCACCCCCGCTGAGCCCAAACGAGTCAGCGGGGAGAGGACACTGCACAAACCACATGAACAACAAAGGTGGTCTCCTCAAGGCACGGGAATAACTTGCTAAGTGCCTGGGTCTCGACCACCGAGAAAATACAAGCAGTGGTAGAATCACTCGAAATCAGCGTCCAGACATCACAAACAACTTTCTGAACATCGAAAGCACTACTACAGCCATCGGTTCTCCTCGTTGCACAGATACAGTTCACCAGGTGCATGGGTCCCACCAAGAAAACTCACCCAGCTCCCGGCAAGCCAACAGGGCTACCGGAACGCATCGACTGCATCTTGCCAACGCTGTCGTAGGTGCTGGAGAAGTCTCGGTACTCCCCGGAGGCCCGTCGTGTCGTCACGCTCTCCTCCACCTTATACCACCAACGTGGGGTCCATGGGTAATCTATCGGCATTTGTCGTGATGGGTGGAAGCCATACCGACCAAAACTCCCCTGGCTGACATAGCCGTCAATGAACATAGGCACGGAAGAGCAGCGTATGCTCTACTAGAATCTGCACCTATCAACCACACATACACACATCTATTTTCCATCCAAGAATAGAGGCTAGGCCCGATGTCCCTCTGGAGCAAGATGAAGGTCGGAAGGTCTCCTCATGACGTGAGAGCATCCTACCAATTGTTTTTGTCTTGACCATCCAAGAAGTCATGCACATCATACACAAGTCAGACGACAAGAGGGTCTCCTCGTGACACTGGCGGTACCAGTACCCGGGTCTCGATCGCTACGAGCAATCCAACAGGTGTCCATATGCCGGCAATGATAGCATCATCAACCACCACATATGATCATTGGGGGACTTCCTCGTAACATGGATGCAAATCACCACATGTCCGGGTCTCGACCACTATGAGCAATCCAACTCATATGCATATGCCACACGTAGTATAGCCACACACCAAGACGCATGATCACATGGTCTCCTCGGGACACTGGTACAACCTTCCAAGTGTCCAGGTCTTGACCAAAGTGCCACCATCCACATGTAGCTGTGCAGGCATGTACCATGAGCCACACGCCGGCTGCTGTAGTATGCTCATAGCAGAGCTTGGACCCCTCGCCATGTATCTCCCATGACTTCGCGTTAGGTTGAGGTCCACACAACACTCCCCTTGGGTACATGAACATGGCGGCAATGCCCTTGATAGAGATGTTGATACCATAGGTGAACAGATCCTGCGCGATAAATTATGTAGTCTCCCATCACACAAAGATAGCTCCCCCTATCACGCATGAGTCTGCTCCCACCTTCAAAGACAAAGTGTTGTCTCCGACTATGACTCCTCAAGTCGCCCCTGCACTACCTAGAGTGTACCAGTCCTTGTATGACTGCCAAGGGTCCCAACTCACGGTCTCTCCTCTCTCCACTCTGCCCTGATGCATCTGTGTACGCTAGAGGAAAGGGAATGGGCAGGTAAGACGCATGCGTGGATGAAGTGGCGGAGCTGGCCTCCAAGGCGGGATAGAGCATCGTGAATTACTAGGGTGTACTGCCACAAGAGGAGGAGGGCTGGAATGACAAACCGGACCACCATACACGGGCCAAGTTGATGATGGAGTAGCTGAAGTGGGTGGATGATAGTGCGTGATGGCACAAACTGAAGAAAGAGGAGCAATGATGGAGTCGGCAGGAACGAGGATGGCGAAATTTGAAGACATGCACACCTGTCCTGTGGTAGTGTATCCATGGAACGTCATTCTTAGAGCTGGTAGAGGATCCTCCCCGAGTATGGGTGTGCAAAATCCTGGTTTTGGAAAGCCCGTGCCAATAGTACTGGTGCTTCCCTGCTCTCATAGTCGCTCACGCGCTGCCATCACCTCCCGCTACAGCATCACTACACGCTCCTATAGGTCAGCGTATTCTGCCTCGGACATGTGGAGGTGGCCCATGTCTGCCTCGCATAGGATTAACTGTATCTCACTAGATGCTACACATGTAGACTCCAGAACTCATGAGTACAACTACATCTGCAACGCTGCTGTTGAAGGAGATGGAGCTGGTGCCGATACATCCACCTGGGGTCAGCCAAACTCACAACGTGCTGAGATGATGTAAACTCAAACGCATCCCCACCACAGCTCGTGTCTGTCATACAAGGGGTGAGTGGTCACATGCCTAGGGAGAAAGAGAAGGTAGAGTCTTCGGAATCCGTGGAGCACGTGGAAATGTCGTCCGTGTATGTACTGCCACTCTCAACGTCAATGTGATTAGCAAGGTCACTAGGAGATAAACACGTGAGGGCACAACTCAGTTCCTACTAACGAGTCCACTCCATCCATGAGGTTGAATCTGCAATACTTTCCTCAAGTGTCGGCGTAGTGGACACAACTCTGCACGGCTCCGGCTCGACAATGCCCGTCAATGCGACCAGTAAGCGCAGCTGGCGCTCACGCATCGTCTCGCCGGGAATGCTGGTCACTATCACCCGCTTGATGATGGAGTGATGCCCATCATCTGAATGTGTCATGTGTGTCACTACTCTGCCGTGTGTGCTGAATCCTATAGAATCTGGGAACATGGACGGCTCATGAAGTTGAAGATGATCCATAGGTAGTGCCGATGAAAAAGTCGGGCATGTCGTGTCTGTTGCTGCACATATCCTAGTGACATCTCTTAGTAATGCTGCTCTCAAGAATGCCTCAACCTCTAAAGGTCTAGCTAGTCCCCTCTGCTCCTACACTGCAACCGTTGCCAGGCTAGTGTGAGCCTCATGCACCGATGCCCTCGGAAGTCCGTAAGGGGCATCCCGAGCCGTACAGGACTCCTGTGCCACCGTTGGGCTGCCACCGGTCGGAGTCGCGAGTGGCACCGCCTAAGGACGTGGTTCTTGCACTCCTCTTGATGTAACGTGCTTCTACTGAACGTCTGGTTCCTGTCCCAAAATGGATGTCAACCTCAATGACATGCATGTCTCATGCATTGAAACCTCCGCCGGGGTGGTATGAGCCTGGTGCACAAACTCCCCCAAAATTCCGGTAGACGCATCCCGATCCGTATGGGACTCCTATGCCGTTGTCGGGCTGCCACTGGTCAGAGTCGCGAGTGGCAGTGCCCAAGGACGCCAAGCTTGCACTCCTCCTGATGCAACTTGCTGCTACGGAAGATCTGGATCCAGCCCAGATGTTGAGGTCGAGCGCAATGACACGCAAGTCTCCACCATGAACGCCATGTCGGGATCAGACTCCACATCATGTACTGCCACCATGTCATCTACATCTACCAGAGCTGATGCTAGGGCACTCCGGTACAACGAGGGTGCGGATCCTGCCGTTGCGGTCACAAGAGGCAATGCGTGGTGACCACACTCCCCCTTGCCAAGTACAACAACGGAAGCGGAGGAAGTGGAGCATCTGTCAAGACTAGTGCAAGCACGACGTACAGCGCGCTTACGCCGACGCTGCATGGACACACGACTGGAGCGACTACATGAAGACATGACATCTCGTGGAGGCGTCATAGTGGAAGAAGAGGGCAGGTTCAAAATGATGGTGAGAGCCTGGGATAGGACGGCAGGTGTCGTTGAAAGGAGACCATTGGATGGCAATGGAGGAGAGGATGAAGGAGATGAGATCAAGGAGGTCGTCGATGAATTAGTGTGAGAAGCACGCTCGGTGACGTTGAGGTCACAAAGCCATTGCACCATCCACCTCAAGGCGTGGATCTCGGCGAATATTGTCGTCAGAGGTCCAGCTAAAGGATCTACCAACGGTGGCATATGCACATGTTGTGGGTGACGCAGGCTCGAACAAGGCTGAAGTCAAGATGGATGCCAACCGTGAGGATCCATCCAGTAGTGATGCCAACCACAACGTTCATCACCACAGTAGTAGCAGACAAACGTGCAAGACGCCCACTCAGATGTCTGCGTACTCATCCCGTGTGACAGACGATGGATAGGTGCCGATGACACCTACTCTCGGTGGTAAACACCAAGACGCAGGAGAGGATGAGACTAGTACAAATGTCCCTCCTGTAGGTCACAGGGGTTGGGGTCAGCAAGTGTGATCATATGGGAAGTGCTACACTACCAGAGAACGCATGGAGAAGGGAGTCTAACCAGCTGCGGCTACTAGTTCCGCTGCCATTAATAGAGTAAAAACTGCTCCAAGAACAGAAGGTGTGGTGGCTGCAGGTGCGGCTGCTCCTCCAAGCGATACATGACCAAGCCCTCGGAGATGGACAGACCCGAATACGCCGTCAATATTATGAATTCAAGTGCGAGGACCAATCCACGGGCCCGACAGAGACACCGGTCCATGACACGTCTCGAAAAAGAAGTCGTCACCGACGACAGTCCGCTCTTGGTCTAGGAAGGGGAGACTAAAAGCGCTACTGCAAGTACTCTACACTATGTAGTCGACGCCATTCCACCGCCACCACCGCTAATGCTGAGGAAGTTGTTGTTGCTACTATGGCTACTGCCATTGCGGGTGATGTTGCGGCAGCAGTGAGACATGTTGCGTCAGCAGTTGTCGATGGCAGGTATTTATGTATTGTTGTTTTCTCTCTCTTTTTGCCCTCATCCCATCCTCTTTCTTTCTCTTGCCCTCACCCCCCCATCTTTTCCTTTCCCCTCTTCTTGCCCTTAGCCCCCTTTTTATCTTTTTGCCTCAACTTCTTGTCTTTTTCTTCTCGTCCCCCCTATATACGGCTGCTCCTAATCTGGGGTAATGGAGAAAATAGAGGAAGGGGGGTGTGCGACAGGCCCTCCCACCTGCGCACGCTTGCTCGCTTGGTAGCTTGCACGAGATGGGTGGGAGGAGCGAACGGAGGGACGGAGGTAGGGGGGTTGGTCCCTCTCTCGCCGTCCCCCCCCCCTCCCGTCGGTCGGCTGACGGGGCTGACAGGGCCGAGGGGGCTCACGGGCCCCTCCGAGGGGACCCTCGAGAGGGGGGGCCTTAACGGGGCCAATAGGTCCAGACTGGGCCAACAGGCCCCTCCAAAGGTGCCCCTCCGTGGGGGCTCAAGGGAGACCCCCGGAGGAAGGGCGAGGACCTTCGGCAGCATCAGCTGCGGAGGCGGGTGCAGCTGCTACGGTTGTTGCTGCTGCTGTTGCTGCTTCTTCTGCTGCTGCTGCTATTCCTACTCTGTGTAGTAGTTGTTGCTGTTGTTTGCTACTGTCGCCGCTATTGCTTGCTGATGTCGCCGCTGCTGCTACAATCGCATGCTTTACTACTGCCGCCGCTACTACTACTACTGCTGTTGAGCGCGGCTACTACTGACGTTGTTGCTTTTGTCGTCGCCGCTGCACGCTGTTGTTGTTGTCGCCACTGCTAGAATGACTATTGCTACTATAGCGGCTGCTGCTGCTATGCGTTGTTGTTGCTGTCGCCGCTACTGCTCGTGTCGTGACTACTATTACTGCCGCCGCTGCTACTATTGATATGAGCGGCTGCTCTGCCGCCACCGCTCCTATTGTGCTGAACCGCAACTACCGCCACTACGTGTGTTGTTGTTACTACTGTTGTTGCCACAGCCGCTAATGCTGCTGATGCCGCCGCTAATGCTCTTGTGTGATGCTCACCGCTCTGTGGTGGTCACATGCAGTCACTTCGCGCTCCCTCACGCTACTGCTGGCATGGCGCCACGTGGCGCGTTCTCTCTGCATTTTGTCTACTTCTATTGCTGTTGCTGCTCACACGCCCCCTTGTGCTCTGATACCAAGTTAGAATTCACCTAGGGCATGCAGGCCCATGCAAACACAAAAATGAGCTCTGTGTGTGAGTGTAACACAAAACGACAAGAATTGGGCAAAGTTTTGGAATGCATAACATAAAAGAACAAGGAGAGATTACAAATGAGCCCCTAGTGGGCTTATGTAGGGGTGCCGGTAGCTAGCCGCACCGGGCCCCATCACCCCCGTTGAGCCCAAACGAGTCAGCGGGGAGAGCACAATGCACAGACCACATGAAGAACAAAGGTGGTCTCCTCAAGGCACCGGAATAGCTCGCCGAGTGCCCGGGTCTCGACCACCAAGACAGTACGAGCTGTGGTAAAATCACTCTAAGTCAGCATCCAGACATCACAAACGGCTTTCCGAACATCGAAAGCACTGCTACAGCCATCGGGTCTCCTCGTCGCACCAGTATAATCCACCAGGTGCGCGGGTCTTAACCCACCAAGAAAACTCTCCTAGCTCTGGACAAGCTAACAGGATTCCCGAACGCATCAACCGCGTCTCGATGGTGTTGTAGTAGGTGCTGGAGAAGTCTCGGTACACGCTAAAAGCCCGTCGTGTCATCACGCTCTCCTCCACCCTATACCACCAACGAGGGGTATATGGGTAATCCATCGACGTCATTGGTGACGGGTGGAAGGCACAAAGACCAACAACGATTTTCTGATCGGAGTGGCTTTTAGCCCAATTAGCATGCTTTGCATTGTACATCGAGCGGACGTTGTCGCCCCATGTATGTGTGCAGCAGGGCTGCAATACTGTGGTATTTGGGTACCCCGGTACTCAATACCGCGGTACTCGTGTACCACGGTATTGAGTACCGCGGTATCCTACTTCGTTGGGAGGTTAGTACCGATACCGGTAACGCTCCCACGGTAGGACCGGTATCGCTAAATTTCCACGGTACACGGTATAATGCACACGACGCAATTCATAACAATAAGTGTACCGCGGTACTCAAATAGACAAGCAATGCCCTTGTTACATTATCTAAAATTTTATGATGACTGAGAAAAGCAAACATGCCGAGGACAGATAAAGTAGGAAGGCGATTGTAGACGTGTATTAAAAAAAGGAAATTTGTCAAAGAGGTGGACTAAACTTCTCTGCAACTGCAAAATCTAGACATGAGAGAAATGTGACGCAATATGAAACATTTTCTGTTGGAACTTGGGTATCGATAAATGGAGAGGGTGGCTTTCCAAGGCATGAGAGGGGGAGGGGGTGTATTGTTCTACATCCCGTCAGGGATGGGCAACGCGGCGATCAGTTGAACGACGAAACCCGACCTCCGGCTTTGGTCTCGGTCTCAACGCCTTCCGACTCTCGTGCGGAATAGCTTTGTCACTTGTCAATTCAACCATTCGGGGTCGCGTTTCTTCACCATTTCTCCTTCCTGTTAATCAACTTCGGTACAACTATGACCTGATATCTGAAATTTGGCGGACATCGCATTTGAACGAGCCATATCAAGC
>SZWC01021030.1:23826-37549 GCA_023375785.1 Penium margaritaceum
ATCATCATGTAGGATTGACTCAATTTGAAGGTAAACATTGTCATGCCGATTATAAAAGGTCTCAACCCTGGGATTCTTAATGCACTCCTCTAACATCTAGTCTCCTTAAGTCTCTGGTGTGTTCAGGATGGGGACACAAGGCCTTGTGAGATGTTTGATGCATCATGTACATGATGAAGTGATGCATGAGCTCAAAACAGTGGTGTGGGAGAGGACGATGGGCGGGCTGGTAATGGAACATGTTAGAATTTTTCTGGAGAGGTGTCTTGGCATTACACGCTTTGTCCTGCCTATAGGACACATGTTGATTATGGATGCGGCCATCGCCAATTTTCAGCAGCCAAGTTAACCGATAACTTCCATTTAGTGGCTGCATGTATGACTGGAGAAGACGGTGGTGAAGAAGGAGAGGAATTATAGATGGTGGCCACATTACATGAAGTAGGGTTGGATCAATTTCACCTTCCAACCTATGGATACATTGGGGCTTTACTTCAAGTCATGCAAAAGGCGTTGTAGTACTCATTGGAGGTGATTCGGGAGAGATAATCTTGGAAGGGGGTCAGATAAACACAGATCCTATCCATGGAGCTTAAATAGGATTCGAATATGTGGGATGCATCCTTCACCTAGATCCAGGTCTGGGAGTCTGGATCCTAGATTCAAATTCGTGGATCTGGCTCTTGGATCCAAAAATTCATGTATTTGGGAGCTCATCAGTGAATGTAGTTGAAATTCTAGAGCCTAAAGAGATCAATATCAACTCTGGCAGCCTCGTACATTCTTCATGGGAATGTGGGAGCCTTCTCTCCACACTATTCTCAATAGCTACCAAACATTGCACAAGGTCGAATGCGAATGTGGCATGCACTTTTGCCAATCCGCAAAGTACCATTGTGATCTACCTGTCCATTCACACATTCAATATCTTGGATGATCATAAAGATTCTTTGGTTGTTTAAACATGGAATGAACGTAGGGAGACCAGACAATGCGCTGACATATGTCAGTCACTAACTCCATGTCTTCCAACTGGAATGGATGCAGCTGGCGCTTTCATATTGTACAACTATGGCTCAAAACCCAAACTCTAAAACCATAAGGGTTGCTACAAGGAAAGAGATGTCACACCAAAAACCGGAAGCTGCACCTGTTTGATTTGTTGGTTGAAAATGGCTCTGTTCAAAGCCGAGGTATTTATTTTAGCGACAAGAATGTTACACACAAAACATTACTGGGGCCTCTCAGTCCCCTCCCAAGAATGATCCAGTTTCAGATTCGGGGATACATGGCAAGCCCAAGATCTTAGATCCGGATCCGTGGATCCAGGTCTGGATCTGAACTTTCAAATACTTCCTACAGATCTCAAGACTCATGTATATCCCTAGGCACTGCATGGCTAGTGGTCCCTCTGCGCACCCTCTTCAACTAGTGTATGGTGGTGGCACTCCAATGGCGACAGAGTGTTATAGAGGAAGGATGAGGGGCCACTTGTGGCTGCCCTGTGGTTGCCTTGTGTTTTATTGAGAAGGGTAGATTGCTAGGTTGATTCCACAGAACTAGAGGGCCAGATTTCGGATGCACATGTTGAGAAGCCTTTTTTTCTTCTATGCTAATGGTGTTTCCTTTGCATGATTCCACTCATGTGAACAACTCTCCTCCTCTGGTTCCAATTGTACAAATCACATTTCATTGAATGAGATTGACCTACCTACGTAACTTTCTAGTTGAGGGAAGCAGTGGTATCACCTCCTTGATGACTTCTCATAAATCATTCCAATAGCAAAAAGGATTGAAAGTTATACTATGAATTCTTAGATTCATGGTCCGAGAGCTTGTATTCTCAAAACCACAATCCTTTCAACGGAAGTGGTATGTCCTAATATCTGGAAACCTTCAACATGATGAAGATCAATGCCCTTTGCCTCTAAGATACACAACACTTCTCGACCTTGGGCATGATGTATCCTGTCTTCTATGAGTTTCTTTTTTCAAAAGGAAGCATGGAAAAATCAGAGGACAATATCCGAGAACAAGAGTGGACTATGCAACTTCTATTTAATAAAAAGATTATATGCATAGTGGTCTTCCATGTCAACTTCTCAATGCTCNGTTATACTATGAATTCTTAGATTCATGGTCCAAGAGCTTGTATTCTCAAAACCATAATCCTTTCAACGGAAGTGGTATGTCCTAATATCTGGAAACCTTCAACATGATGAAGATCAATGCCCTTTGCCTCTAAGATACACAACACTTCTCGACCTTGGGCATGATGTATCCTGTCTTCTATGAGTTTCTTTTTTCAAAAGGAAGCATGGAAAAAACAGAGGACAATATCCGAGAACAAGAGTGGACTATGCAACTTCTATTTAATAAAAAGATTATATGCATAGTGGTCTTCCATGTCAACTTCTCAATGCTCAAGAGGTGATGCTATCTGATATTGCAAAATGTGAATTGGGATAGGATGGTTAGTTGGTGATGTTTCTATGAGAAGAACCAACGAGTCACAACATTTGTGAAACGTTATAAGAATAGCCTATTGGATGTGCACCTCGTAGTGTTGTTCTTGCTCACTTTGTTTTGAGGCTTGGTTTGGAGATAATATCAAGGTTGTTTGAAGGAAAATCCTCAATGAGAAGATTGTACACATATCAATATGTTTTACAACATCCTTGACAACCTCTATAGTGACTAATCATAAGTAAAATTGAGAATAATTTTAACATTATGAAATCCGTGGGTGTATAGGACTAGAAACTTGATCTAGGCCAATGTTTATGGCACCAGACAACACCAAAATAATAATCAAAACATCACTATTGAAAGACATATGTTGGAGGCTGGTTGATGTGAAGCAAATAACGACAACACAGTTGGAGAAATTGAGTGTTATCGTGAAGCATGAACATGACCGATCTCAACATCAAGTGGTTATTGCTAATTGTAAATCACGTAATTCTTATTCATGCAAATGGGTACTAACAAGCAAGATTACAAAAACTAGCCTTTTCAGATTTTTTGGTCTCGTCATATGGCATGTCTTGCCAAAGAACCAATGTAGGTGCTATTGCATCTTGAGGAGGTCATAAGAGTATTTTCAAATGTGTTGCCTCACAATGTTGCTCCAACCAGAACCACTGACCATCAAATGGAACTCAATCTAGAGAGCCAACCAATTGTCAATAGGAGTTACCAGATGACACATTATGAGCTTTCTTAACTTGAGTCCCAAAAGGACAAGGTGCTTACACATAGCTCCATCTGGCTATCCACATCATCACATGCTCAACCCACCATTTTTGCACCAAAAAAAGATGGGATAATGTGGATGGAAGTGGACCAGTGATTTCTCGACAACATTCTAACTCAAAAAGGATATGGAAATCGGTGATTGGTGAACATCGTCCAATGTTTTCCAAGTTCAAATTTTTAGGCTTGTGTAACTACTACAATTTATTCACAACGACCACATGCAAGTGTGAACCCCCTCATCAATCCCAGTAATAAGTAAAAATAATGAAATTTAGGAGATGTTAGTGAAGAATTGTGTAACTCTTTGTGAACGATTTTGAACTAGATGAAAGTTTGACCTTTGGAAGATTTTGACTGGAAATTTCCTGCTTATGGATGTATCCCATTCAACAATAAGATACAATCTTCTGTAGGATAGAGGTGGTGAATAACGTGCCGTATTGCTTTGTGGATATTTGTATGAGCTTGAGCTAAAATACACACTCCACAAGAAACAAACATCTAACAGATGAGAGTGCATTAAAAGATTATAAATGTATATGGGATTTTAGGGATACATTGCTTGGTGCAACCACAACATCATCGACAATATCAGTCATGGAGTTCTTGAAGTCAAATTCAGACTACTCCATTCAACAATTCATTTCAATTCAAATTGAGCAGATTCCCACGGTTTTTAATGGGATTTCATGGCTAGGATAACCACACATGAATCACTTAATCCCAAGTGGCATGGATCTACAGATCTTGCTGTGATAGTTTTGAAACTATGAAAAAGTTATGGTTTCACAAACAATGTGTATGAAAGCTATCCATTTGTCAAGACATCATGCCAACTGGAAAAAAAAACAACTTCTATGAAAACTACAGGAGGAATGCTTAGAAAGAGTCATGCTTAGAAAGGAGTCTTGTAAGCAATTTGAGCAAAAGCTAACACAAGAAGTCCAAGTATTTCATTTGGAACAAATTGGATGCATGAATCATAACTTGTAGAGAAATCTAGAAATTTCTAATCTCACTAAGTGCAAACCAAAGCATGGAGACTTTTGTGATTGCTACTAGTGTCTGCCAGACCTAGTGGATTTTGTGACAGATGTACCTATGACGTTTGAGGGATTTACAACCATCCTTGTCGTTTTCAACTGCTTGACAAAGATGGTGCATCTTATCTTAGCAAAAAACTTAATAGAATCCATGGGAACATTATAGATGTTCGTGAGCCACAATCTATTGGCAACACAAAGTTTCCCTCACCATCACAAGTGATCTGTTGGCTGGTTCACTTGTCATTTTTGTGAGAACTCATTATTTGTTAAACTCAATGATGTTCCATCCCTGTTTGTGAGGTAAAAGAAACTTAAATATGTAGACACTTGAATGTTTTCTCCATGCATTGTGCATGTCTTGAGGCATGAAGTGGGCCATCGTGCTATTGAAGGTCAAACATGCATGGAATATGGTGGTCATTATCGTAATGTGCAAAGTGGTTTTTAAAATCATTTACAAATAACACTATCAAGGACTCCCATCACATTCTAGGGCTACTTCAACATACCCACCATATGTATCGAACAACAAAGCATGATGTACCCTGGTGATACTTAAATTTGTGGTTTCAAATAGTTTATGGGCTGCTCTTCTAATTGGATTTTTTGGGGGCTCACAATAAATGATCAAATTTGTGCTTATGATGTCATTGTCACTTTGGTAATTTTTAAGGGCTAGCGTAGGACTTGCTTCAGTTTTTCTCTGACTTCGCTCTTTTGATTGGGTACATCCAATGACCAAACTTCGTGCATAAGCGTTGGACGATGCTTTGAATTTCATTACATCGATGTAGTGCAAACCGATAAAGCACAAACTTCATGCGATGGTCGACAAAAAATTGATGGTCTGCAATTTCACTTCTTGTAACGTCACAACCAATCATGTCACCATGCCTCACCTCGCCCACTTCTTCACCAAATGTTTGGGAGAGGAGCATCAAGACGATGTCACACGAAAACTTAGTGGTCCAAAGCCAGTAGCTCACCTTCCTCGTGGCCTCGGATGTCCTCGTAAGAGCATCTTCGTCCTCCCCTCCATTAGTAGCCCCTTGGGTGTCCATGGTACCCACTAAAAAGCCCACTAACCTAGGGTTTGAAGGCACCTCCATTCATGAAATCGCCCGTGTAAGCAACAACATGTCTAATGTGGTGCATTAGGTGAAGAAGAAGAACATGAATCTATTGCACGTTAACAATATGAATCTGATGCCATGGCTGACAACGACGTTAGAGGAGGTGGCTGTCATTTTTTATGACATTGATGTAATAGTGCATGCAATACTTTTCGGAGAGAAGCCGGCCAAGTGTGATGCCACTAAGAAGCAGATCATCGTTTAGCTCATTGTTGATTTGGACGTCTATGACGATGACACCGCTAAGTCTGACATCACCCACCGCGATGACGCTACACTACAACTCATGAAGTCCATGTCATTATTGTCCTCCTAAATAGCATAGAGCGGCAAAAGAGGATCATACATGGGTTCGTTCAGCCTTGGTAATGTCCTTATTGTTTACGCTGGTTTCATGCGTCACGGTGGATCAATCTTGAGGCCATCAGTTCGCTACACCATGCGTACCACACTCCATTTGTGTTTGGGAAGCTATCAAAATATACCATCATTGGTTGGTACAAGCCATGTTATGTTATGTCGAAGCCATGCTACGTTCTAGGGTTTGTCACTGGTGTTGAAGAGCCAAAGGAGGAAGGTGCAAATCTTGTTTTGCACGTCCAAGGTAGCCGAGGGAAGGAAGGCTTCTTTGCCAACCACATCATTGTAAAAGGAGAGGTGTTACACACACTTGAAGCAATGCGCGAGAAAAGGGTCCCACTTTGTAATGCCATGATCAAGGAGAAGGTCCACAGGACCATGAGCGACCGTGGCATGGATGACCTAGACGGCAAGCAGACGGTGGAATTGTTTGGCTGATGGGTAGCCACAGATGCGCATCGAGGTCAGCCGAGTCACGATTGCTCATGATTACTCTCGTGACTCGAGGAACTACACAAGGTGGATGATGTTTGCAATGCTAAACAGAAATTAAAACGCACAGGCATCATTGTATCTGTAGTATTTATCTTCTTCAAAAACAATGTTCTAGCTTTTTGCTTCAAACCTTCAATTCATGATCAGTCGAATTTTTTAAGGGATTTTATAGATTTTCGAGGTAGAAAATACCTCCCACTGGGCTCCATTCAGAGAATTGTTACTCGGGCAACCATTGATCCATTTCACTCCATCCTCTGTTGCAATAATACGAGGGACTACATAATCGATGAATTTGACGTTCTACAGTTAAAAGGCCTCCCACCAAGGACCTTACGACCGTCATCAGGCCTACGACGTAGAGAAATCTGATAGTAGTTGCCGAGCCATAAAAAAGGGGTGACTGGACCAAATACAAGTCCTGTCGGACCTTCAGCCCAAACACGACTAGAAAGTCCGTGAGAGGAATTTGCTACGTCAAAACTATTGGCACAGCTTTGGTACGAGGACCAAACTAAGATTGAAAACGACGGTACACCAGCGCACGCACCGCTTTGGTTCGAGTCACATCTCATCAGACGTTGCACTTGTTCCACGTATGGTACTGACCCAGCCCACAGACCGCCCTAGGTTGGGTTTCGAGATGGACTAAATAGTTTGTAGTCGACCTTCGCCATGTGGGAATCGAGGCCGATAAGTGTGGCGAGCTTTGGCAGAAATGGCCGGCAAGGTCGCGAGATGGCCGTCTGGTTTGCGAGACACTTGCAATGTACGCAAGCGCTTTCCCTCAGCTTTGCCATCGAGTTATTGGTTGATGGTCCGAGCAGCTCGAAGAATCAACACTTAAGTTAAAACTAATCGACTAAAGTGCTTGCACCAGGCCAGAAGATGACTAATTAGCTATTGGGTCTTCAACGCAGAAGCCTCTGCCACATCGAGCGACTTGAGAGAGCTAACTAGTGTCGAGCACGTGACACGTGGCGGTGGGAGTTCAAGACCCACGAAAAACATTAAGAACGACTGACTAGTTTGTCTAAATAGTCCATCGACACTTGGAAGGCACGAAAATGACATAGAATAACTAGTCCAAGTACCGCACTTATATCTAAACGGTGTTTTTTATTCTGCACGTCTTTTTGGATTTGTCCCAAATGAAGTCATCTACATATATCCTTGTCCCTAATTTGTGTCTCTTTTGTATTTTGAAGTTTGTCCCTAGACTCCATCGCAAGTGTGCGGCACATACAAGGAAATCACGGCAAATTTGCGCGAGACCTCAGGTACAACACCGACACGTGCAGTCAGTCCGCGTTGCGGATTGACTGCACACGTCGGAATCGAAGTTTGAAGTTCAAAGTTCGAAAAGAAGAAAACATTATGTCCTCGTGTCAAACAGAGATTTACTATTTTGTCCTTATCTGTAATTAATGTAGCGCCACAACTCTTTGTCTTCATATTTTCCAATTTAGGTACATGTAGGGATTACCCACAAATTTCGTTTGTGTGTATGCCCTGCCCGGCGTTCGGAAGAATAAAACTACTCTACCCGGCGTTCGGAAGAATAAAACTCCCCTACCCACTGTCCAGGGATTATTGACAAATTACCCACGAACAACGAGAAAACGCAGCATGTCGACGCTGCATGCGATGGAGCGTCGACATGCTGATGTCATCACTCGCTTCGAACATTCACAAACCCCTTATTCGAGGGGTTTGTGAATGTTAGTGGGGGGGGGGGNAAAAAAAAAAAACAAACAGGTCATCGCTCGATCGCGATTCTCGCTCTCACGCGAGAATCGCGAGGGGGGTGGACATGCCCCACCTCGCTTTGCTCGATCAGCGGTGCATGCCGCTGATCAAGCATGGTGAAGCGAGCAGGCAGGGGAGTTTTATTTTTTAAGTCGCCTGATAGGGCATAAATATTTTTTGTTCGCTGGGTAGGGCGTTCCTGACCCCCTCGGAAACTGGGTAGAAGGGTTATTTGGCCCTTCCAATTTTTGCCTCAACCTTTCAAGTACTAGCACGGTAATCAGTGAAGAGCTTTGGCGCGCGCGGTAGACTAGTAAGTCCAAGCGCCTAAGTTGAAGTTTGAACTAAAAACAAATTAGTCGAAACGCGGAACCGTACCCCAGTTGTCGGTGAAGGTTGCGTCTGCGGCGGCGGGTACGGCAGCGGCTTCGGCGGCGGCTTCGGAGCCGGCTTCGGCACCGACTTCAGCACCGGCTTCGGCGCCGGCTTTAACGAGCAGCAGTCAGTTTTCCGCTACCTTCATCAGGCAGTGAGCAGCAGCAGGCAGGGAATGGCAACCATCGGCCTGACGCGGTCGGCGCTAGTTGGCTGTTCAGCCCAATGCCAACTGCGCCATGAAGGTCAGTTGTGCTACAACACCGGCAGGAATAGCATGAACAGGAGCAGAAGCGAAAGCAGCAGCAGCAGCAGCAGCGTACGGCACATGGCTCGTTTTGTATTTTGCGTGAACAGCGTCAGAGGGCTGCTGCTTCTTTTGACACTTCAGCAGCAACCAATGCTGGAGCCCCTGAACACGTCAACGCTTCGATGCGAATGGCTGCTGCAACATTTTTCTGCTCGCAGAAGGTGTCGATCGACTGCCGCAACAGCCTGTCCTGTCGAACAGGGGGCAATTTGCGGCTGCTGCTGCTGCCGCCGCCACCGGTGCTGCTGCTGATGCTGCTGCGGCTGCGGCTGCTGCTTCTGCTGTCGCCTCTGCTCCCGCTTGTGCTGATTGCGCTGCTTCCGCCGCCAGTGTAGGAACGATGGCACGTTCGCTGCTGCAGGCCACAGTGCATGTCAGCCGGCAAGTCGTCCGCTTTTTGTCAAAGCTCGTCATGCTGCATGAGCTTCGCCGTATGGGCGTGGGCCACGAGCCACGCGTCTGTGCCCATGTTGACTTGTGCAGCTGCCTTACACGACACTGCGAGGCGTGCGACTAAACGATTTTTCAGCCGCACACCTGAGAATGGAAAGGAAAGGTTCCTCGAAGAATCCCTGTTTTTCTCGAGAAGAACACCAGGGATGACAGCTGGGGTCGTTTTTCTCGAGAAGAACACCAGGGATGACAGCTGGGGTCGTTTTTCTCGAGAAGAACACCAGGGATGACAGCTGGGGTCGTTTTTCTCGAGGAGAACACCGGGGATGATAGCTGGGGTCGTTTTTCTCGAGAAGAACACCAGGGATGACAGCTGGGGTCGTTTTTCTCGAGGAGGACACCGGGGATGATAGCTGGGGTCGTTTTTCTCGAGAAGAACACCAGGGATGATATCTGGGGTCGTTCTTCTCGAGGAGGACACCAGGGATGACAGCTGGGGTCGTTTTTCTCGAGGAGGACACCGGGGATGATAGCTGGGGTCGTTTTTCTCGAGAAGAACACCAGGGATGATATCTGGGGTCGTTCTTCTCGAGGAGGACACCAGGGATGATAGCTGGGGTCGTTTTTCTCGAGGAGGACACCAGGGATGATAGCTGGGGTCGTTTTTCTCGAGGAGGACACCAGGGATGATNGTCTGTGCCCATGTTGACTTGTGCAGCTGCCTTACACGACACTGCGAGGCGTGCGACTAAACGATTTTTCAGCCGCACACCTGAGAATGGAAAGGAAAGGTTCCTCGAAGAATCCCTGTTTTTCTCGAGAAGAACACCAGGGATGACAGCTGGGGTCGTTTTTCTCGAGGAGGACACCGGGGATGATAGCTGGGGTCGTTTTTCTCGAGGAGGACACCGGGGATGACAGCTGGGGTCGTTTTTCTCGAGAAGAAGACCAGGGATGACAGCTGGGGTCGTTTTTCTCGAGAAGAAGACCAGGGATGACAGCTGGGGTCGTTTTTCTCGAGAAGAAGACCAGGGATGACAGCTGGGGTCGTTTTTCTCGAGGAGGACACCGGGGATGATAGCTGGGGTCGTTTTTCTCGAGAAGAACACCAGGGATGATATCTGGGGTCGTTCTTCTCGAGGAGGACACCAGGGATGATAGCTGGGGTCGTTTTTCTCGAGGAGGACACCAGGGATGATAGCTGGGGTCGTTTTTCTCGAGGAGGACACCAGGGATGATAGCTGGGGTCGTTTTTCTCGAGGAGGACACCAGGGATGATGCATGGTGTCGTTTTCTCGAGGAGGAAGCCACGGATGACAGCTGGTGTCCTTTTTTCTGGAGGAACAGGAGAATGGCTGGATGTTGCTGCTCCACCTGGCTGACATGGCAAAAGCGTGTCTGGGAATCCTTCGACATTTTTCAGATGCTGCTGCTGCTGTTGCTGCTTCTGCTTTTGCTTCTGCTGCTGCTGCTGCTGCTGCTGCTGCTGCTGCTGTTGCTGATGCTGCTGCTGCAGCTGCCGCTTTACTGCCGCCTCTTCTGCCGCCGCTGCTCCTGCTGTTTTGCTGCTGCTGCACACACAGGGACTGTTGGGGGCGACGCAATGCAATGGGCCCCAACAGCAAGCAGCGCAAGAGCGCAGCGCAAGACTGAGGTGAAGNCTCCACCTGGCTGACGTGGCAAAAGCGTGTCTGGAATCCTTCGACATTTTTCAGATGATGCTGCTGCTGTTGCTGCTTCTGCTTTTGCTTCTGCTGCTGCTGCTGCTGCTGCTGCTGCTGTTGCTGATGCTGCTGCTGCAGCTGCCGCTTTACTGCCGCCTCTTCTGCCGCCGCTGCTCCTGCTGTTTTGCTGCTGCTGCACACACAGGGACTGTTGGGGGCGACGCAATGCAATGGGCCCCAACAGCAAGCAGCGCAAGAGCGCAGCGCAAGACTGAGGTGAAGGTGGAGGCGCGGAGCAGCAAAGGCTTTGGGGATGCAAGCAGCAAAGCCTCTGCCTCTGTGCCGCAGACTGAGGAGAAGAAGAAGACGAAGAAGGGCATGGCTAATAAAGTAGGTGAGTGGCCGCACATGGGTTGGAAGCGGGCATGTTGCCGATCACAGTCAAACCCACCACTTCTGTCTTCATTGCAGAGCAGGGTCTGAGAGAGCAGACGTGTTGGGGAGAAAAAACAGCAGGGACCTGAAGGCTTGAACCTGAACCCCGAAACCCTGTCTCTCCTTTTACTTCTACTTTGTTTTTTATTTTATTTCTGTCAAAAGATTTTTTTTATGGCACATGGTGGGGAGGATGCCAATGTCCCGTGCGCCACCGCAAACAAGATATGGTACATGCCACATCCTTAGAACAGGAAGAGCATGGTTGACGGGCAAGGCCCTGTGGCCAGGACCGCTACACTCGGGCGTCCACCGGCTCCATGTAGCAGAGGTCAAGAAGAGCTACCGGACCCTGGAGCCACGGAGCTGGCGGGCGCTGCTGCAAGTCGTGCCGGAGCTCCACATCCGGCCGGCCGTGGGCCACGCACGCGCGGCGGATGACAGCGCACTGCCGGCGCGCATTTGTCATTATTACTATTTTTTTTTTCCTTTCCCGGGAAATTGATTGCGTCATGATGCGAGTTTACAAACTTCTGCAGCGTGAAAGCAGGCAAAACCCTTTGACTCGATGACTCAATGATTTCTTCCTTTTCTGTTTTCAAAATGGAAACCAGAAAACAGTGGCGGGGAGGATGGTCAAGTCCCACGCAAACAAGATATGGTGCAAGCTACATCCACAGAATACAGGCGACTTAATGATTTTTTGGGCTCTAATGAAAAGCTCAAGAAGCATGAGGAAGTTTCAGTGTGCCTCTTTGCCGTCACCCCATTTCTTCCCCATGGTTTCCTTTTTTTGGTTTCGCAAAGCAAAAGAAACATGGCAGCATTCAGCACCAGTGTACTGAATTTTTTATTGCACATGGTGGGGAGGATGCCGATGTCCTGCGCGCCACCGCAAACAAGATATGGTACAGACCACATCCACAGAACAGCGAGAGCATGGTTAACGGGCAAGGCCCTGTGGCCAAGACCGCTACACTCGGGCGTCCACCGGCTCCACGTAGCAGAGCCACCGGGCCCTGGAGCCATGGAGGTGGCGGGTTGCTGCTGCAAGTCGTGCTGGAGCTCCACATCCGGCCGGCCGTGAGCGACGCACGCGCGGCGGATGACAACGCACTGCCGGCGGACGCCCGCAAGGGACAGTCGCTGGGCGAGGAAGGCCACCGACCGGCTCGTCCAGGTCGCTCGGTCGTCTGGAGACGCTCCCTGATGCCCCTGCCGCAAGCAAAGCTGCGAGAGGTGGCGCGGAAAGTCCCAAGCTGCCGGACCCAGGCCGCCAAGCGTCTCCCAGGCAAGCTGACAGAGGACCCATCCCGGCCGATGATCTAGCGCCGGGTGGTACTTCGTCCGCTTGGTCTCCTCTGCATGTTGGAGAGCTCGGCCCTCCGAAGTGGCAGTCGCCCCCTGAGCATCCACCGTCGCGACGTCGATGACACACATGGCGTCGTGCTCCCGGTCCTCGAGGATGAGGTCAGGCCGGAGGGTGGCGGGGCAGGAGTGAGGCCGCTGACCCTGCAGTGCTCGAGGTAGCCAAGGGGGAGACCAAGGCATAGTTGCGCGTGCAGGCCGAAGTCCGCCGAGGAGAGGTGGATGGGGTCGCGGGGGCTGGTCGGGGAGGCCTGAAGCCAGAGAGCTACGCCCCGAGAGCCGACAGCCCAACACCGGCAGACGAGCTGGTGCAGGCACTCCGAGTGGTGGTGAGGGTGCCTCTACTGCTGCGGGGGACAAGTGCAATGGCGAACCGCCTCGTCACCGACGTCCTGAATCCAAGATGCGCGGAGGTCGTGGAAGAGGTCGGAGGTGAGCTGCTGGTAGATGTCGTAGGGGGCTCCCAGCTGTAGCTCTGACAAGGTGGGCAAGCGAGCCTGCACCGCAGGCGGAATGAGGGCAACCGCCGCGTCCGAAAGAGGGCAGAGGAGGGATGAGGCTGAGGGAGTAGGGAGGAGAGGGCCAAAAAGTGCCCAAAGATCTTGTAGCATACTCGCCGATGCCGCAACGTACGCCAGGGGAGCCCGAGAGCGTGCGCCAAACAAAGCGCAGCCACCGTCACAGAAGCGGAGCTGAGACTGACGCCTGGCTAACGCCTGGAAGTCCCCCATCCGTATCTGCTGCGGGGCTGGACTAAGCTCAAGGATGCCCAGGACCACCGTCCATACTGCCTCGTCAAAACAGTCCACGGTGTCGAGCCAAGACAGATCTGGAGGGAGTGCCCGAAACCAAAAGTCGACCCTCGGGATGATGCAGAGCCGAAGCAATGTCATAGTTGCCTGAGCGTCCGGCAAGAGCGGCAACTCCGCCAGGCCTCGGGTCTGCTCCTGGAGCCTGTCCTGCTGCCAGCTGACCTCAAATGCGGGGGTACCGATCGGACAGCCGAGGAGGACGACCCTTCCTTTCCTTAGCTTTTCCTTTCCTTAACTTTTTTCTTCAATGGTGGGGACGAGGGAGAGTATTAAGGAGAAAACAATGAACTGCCAGCAGACGCATGAATGAGAATGACAAAGTGCT
>SZWC01021031.1:6010-31388 GCA_023375785.1 Penium margaritaceum
AAATGTACAATGGGCCAGATGGGTCATCGAAGCACACCACACCAACACCCTGGATAGGCGATGACTGACCAGATCCTGTGCAAACGGACGGAACTGACATAATGGGATCGAACAACACAAAGTTACTACGAAGACAGGTCATGTGGTGGGTCGCTATGGAGGCAATGATCCAAGTGATGCTTGCCTCACTACCCATCTTCAACATAGAGCAACAGGACATGGAGCACTCTACCTCTGCAGGACGCTCAGTAGAAGACTCGGAACAACAACAAACAGCACGAATCCGTGACTTGTCAAGCTAGTCAGTCTTGTCTGGTCCATCGTCATCACAAGCTGACTCATCTCCTCCACAAACATCATCATGGGAAGTAGGACAAGCTATGTGTAGACCACCCGACTGTAACAACACACTCACACCTCACTGAGTACATAGTGCGAGTAGCTGGTGAAGCTCTGTCATCGTGCCATCCCTGATCATTGTTGCCATTTGGGGAAGTGACTGTGTCCACTGCCTCGGTCAGTCACACCCTGGGAACGATGGTTGAAGGAAAAAACGGACCTACGTCCCGCCCGATTTTGGGGTACCATAGCCTGCGTCTGGTTTTCCAAGCCACAACGCGAGTCCTAGAGGTCGATGGTGCATCTTCGTAGGCGTGTCACATGCGTCAAAGGCATGGAGGTTTTGGGACTCCACGAGTCACAGCTTCCTTGATAATCGAGACGCATCCTTCCTGGAGCACACGTCGTACAAGCAATTCCGCACCTTGCGGCACGTGCCCAACCTGACTAACCCTGAGCACTACCCTCACTATGTGAGTATTCTAGTGCTCGTCCCACAGCCAGTCACAGTTCCTACACGCACTATGGTACAGGACCAGGGTGAGAACAACTTCGTGCCAAGAGAGCTCCTAACACCCACCGACCTGGCAAGCACAGAGTCAAGTGTGCCTCAGTCACCCCCTGGGCTGCGAGGTGATGCCTCCACAGATTTGAGAAAAATTGTCTGACCTGCACCAGAACCTGTGAAACGCGCCCTGAGAGACATCCCACGTGTGAACTATCGACAATTCTATCCAGTGTTGCTCTCGGGGTCCGATGTGTTCATAGTACCGCGACCTCGGAACTGCGATTTACAGTGATGTGGCATCGAGGTGGCACATCGACCATGTTTCCCGAAACATGCAGCGAGCTGCAGTTCACCGCCTACTTTTCTATTTTTCTTCGTCCGCGAGGTATGCGGGTGCATATTCGGAGGAGAGCGATTTCAACACCCCATGCAACCTCATCAACTGAAGGGCCTCGCAGAGAAGGAGAGATTTTTCTTATCTTCTATTCATTGAGCAGTTCTTGTCCATGATGATATGGTTTGCCACGTAGTCAGGTTCATCGGACAGCTTAGATAGCATGCAGAGATGACCAGGAACAATGAATGTTGTCTTGTACGAGGCTACGGTGATGTGACTTTTTCGATCTATATGGTGATCAAACCCTGCAAAGTACTTTTTAAACTAGCTTGGATTTGGAGATAGAAACACACCACCATCAAAGGGTCCCCCTCCCCCCCCGCCGATCTCTATGGATGAGGAATCGTCGATAGCCGGACCCGTGACCACGTATATCGTCATTCCGGGTCATACGATGTCTCCTGTTTAGAGGTCGCCTTGCGACACTTAGTCGCAAGGCGAGCACCATGCCGCCCCGCCGCCGACCATCAAGCTCCACCTCCTTTGCCGGCTCATCGAGCCTCTATGGCTCGACCTCAACGTCAACGGTGCAGATTGTGTAGCCGGACTTCAACCCAGCACCAGTCAGTCGGCTGCATGGAGACTTCCTCACCCTGGCCCTCTCGCGGCACTGCCGCCCTGTACCGACGCCGTCCAAGAAGCCAGGGTTTGTCTGCGGGAGTCGTGGCGTCACCCTCAGCGGTACATGCGAAAGAATCCGTGGCCACTTTGGCGAGCGCAACGGGAATGTCCAGCAGTGTGAGCACCCACCTCCACTAGCCCGTGATGTTCTCGGCCTTGCTCGTTCACCCAGACCCCCTAGTGACTGGGCTCCAGCATGCCCACGACTGTACAATGGACTCGGTGACAGCTGGGGAACAATAGCAAAGCGAGTGGTGTGGGCTGCGCTGTTTGAGAAAAAGCAACGAGCAGACACATTGGAGCGTGCAGGTCTGCCGGTGGACGAGGATGACGATGAATGTATGCTGCCAGGACTCCCTCCACTGGCCAATCCTCTTGACGCCTTGCAGCAACAGCAGCAGCAGCAGCAGCAACAGAAGGCATTTCAGCAGCAGCAGGTGTCGTAGCAACAGAATCTTCTCCAACAACAAATGCTTCAGCAGTAGCAGCAGCAGCAGATGGATCAGCAGCACGCGACTCTTCTCCAGCCTTCGCTCCAGCCCGGAAATCGCCGCATATTCGACATCAACAGGGCAGGGGGCATGGTGCAGACCTCCATGCGTGGCCATTGTGACACTGCAACCAACACAGCGTGCCAGATGGCCATCTTGAAGCTGGCATGCTGTACAGGCTTGCCTATTTCCTTCAACAGGGAAGGGCTTCTTTTGGAGGTTGTCCTCACATCCAAGCTGACCAACTCTGCCTTTGCTCTGCCCAGCCGCAACACAGTGGTGGGAAAGCTCCTGCCCAAGCTGGGCCAACAGTTAGAGGAGCTGGACTCCTCTTTGCGTCAGGGCTGGGCTATCTATGGCGTCACCTTCGCAGTCGATGAGTGGGCCGACATCCAGCAGCGGCTGATTTATAATGCAATGGCCGTGAATGCAAAGGGCAGCTGCAACGTGCTCAGCAGGGATGCAAGTGGCTGCATCTGGAACGCCGACCACGTTGCTGGAACGATCGAACAGGCGATAGAGGAGGTCGGGGTGCAGCATGTGGTGTCCGTGGTTTGTGACAACACCGCCGTCAACAAGCGCGCATTTGAGGATCTGAAGGCCAGGTACCCAGGGGTGCTGTGGCAGGGCTGCTACGTCCACAACCTGGACCTTGTCATGAAGGATTTGGCCATAGGGGAGTGGGGTGCTTCGGTGCTGAGCCGTGCTGAGAAGGTGATCAACTTCTTCAGGAACAACGACATGCCGAGGACATGGTTGAAGCAGCAGACTGGCGGCCGCGTCCTCATTGCACGCTGCGACACCCGCTTTGCCTCTGCGCATGACTCTTTGCAGCGGCTCATCGATATGCGGCCTTTTCTGCTCAAACTTGTCAATGCAAACTGTTGGACTGAGATGGGCTCTCAGCGAGACGGCGCGTTCAAGGCCCGCAAGAAGGAGGTCCGCAAAATCATACGCAGGTGTGCCTTTTGGCTGCATGTCCGACAGTTCCGCGACCTCCTCTCTCCGCTTGTGGCACGCATGCGCATTGCAGACCAGCCAGGGGGCACCAGTGGCGAGATCTACGAGGGCCTTCTCGACTGCACTGCGCGACTCAAAGCCCTGGCCAAACCCCGTGGCCGCAAACCTACACGTGTGGCTGTTGCTCATGTTAAGCAGGCTATGGAGCGCCTCAAGTACCGTTGGAGCAAAGACATTAATTGCCCCCTCTATGGAGCTGCCCGTCGTGTGCACCCCATCCATTTCGGGAATGACTTGGGTGGGGATGTGAAGATGGTGCAGGCATGGTCGCAGGTGGCAGAGGCGCTAGTGCCGGCCCTAAAGCACAGTGAGCTACAGAACGAGCTGGAGGCATTTCAGCTCGGTCGCGTGACTGTTGAAGTCATTCCAATCACCACCAAGCGCCTGAGTGATAAGGCGCGTGCAGCAATGGCTCGTGTGGTGGGCAAGGAGCTGGCGCCATACGAGTGGGCGTCTCTTCACCTCGCCCACATGCCGGTACTGCGCGCTCTGGCCATCAAACTACTCTTGCAGCCGTGCGCCAGCTCTGAGTGCGAGCGCATCTTCTCCACCCATGAATTCATCCACACCGCCTGCCGGAACCGCCTCCACGTCCGGACCCTAGAGCAACTTGTTTGTGTGAATGTGAGACTCCGGAAGCACTACAAGGGCAGCAAGGCACGTTGCAGCAAGGATTGGATGAAGCCTGATGAATCTGACAGCGAGGAAGATTGTGCAATTGTGGAGGAAATGGAGAATAAGGATGAAGGAGAGGGTGAGGGAGAGAAGGAGAGTGATGAGGAGATGGAGGAAGAAGAAGAGGTGTATGTGGAGGGTGAGGATGAGGAAGGAGAGCAGGGGCAGCAGCAGCAGGAGGAGCAGCAGCATTCTGGTGATGGTGGTCCATCCTTTGCCGGACTCGTGAGGACTAGAGAGGATGTTGAGGCCTTCAGTGGGGATGAGGACCACATGATGTGGCTGCTGCTGCTGCTACTATTGCAGCAGTCCAGGACACCAATGCAGATGCTGAATCAGACGAAGATGCTGAGGGGGTTGCTGAGCTGAATGAGGAGGAGGATGCCACACTAAGTCCAGATGCTGCATTG
This sequence comes from Penium margaritaceum, assembly GCA_023375785.1. Taxonomy (NCBI): domain Eukaryota; kingdom Viridiplantae; phylum Streptophyta; class Zygnematophyceae; order Desmidiales; family Peniaceae; genus Penium; species Penium margaritaceum. The sequence goes on from SZWC01021031.1 coordinate 10,472, forward strand.
GGTAGGAGGCAGGCTGCAACCACAGCTAACGATGTGGAGGAGGATGCCACACTTAGTCCAGGTACTGCACAGGGAAGGACCCGGACAGCAGGTGGTGGCGCAGGCGGCAATGCTGCTAAGAAGAAGAAGGGAGGCAACAGTGCAAGTGTGACGAAGGCTGCTGAGGCAGGGGGGAAAGGCCGGCAGCAACAATGCAGCTAGGAAGCTGGGGAAGCGTAAGGTAGCCGGGCGTTAGATGGGTCATTCAGCAATTGGGGAGAGGGAGGGGTAGGAGGGATAAAATCAGTTAGATGGGTCATCCAGCAATGGGGGGGGAGGGGGGGTAGGGATAGGAGGGATAAGTTTGCTACTTATGTTGGTGTCCTTGCATTTTCAATAGTAGACATCATTTCATAATCAAATGTTGTTGATTTCATACTCAAATGCTTCTTCTGACTTGTCTTGCTCTCCTTAGTCCTTGTTTTTTGCTCTAGTGCTAGCCCATAGCCCACGTACAAATTGATGAACTGAGTGAATAACATAACAAAGGACAACATGGGCCCGAACTCAATGAATTTGAATGCTAGGAGATAGTCCACATTAGTGTGTTCATCAATGCACATTGCTCTTCCTCTATTGCAACCAATGTGTCGATGGACTGAGGTGGCGATGGACCACCCCGATGTGCACATCGATGTGCCGTGGTTTGAGGTGGGGAGAGCAACACTGGTTCTATCACATGGCCGGTCCCAACTCCACTCAGCACCAACAGGTGGAGCCCCTGACCCTGTCTGAGGCAAGGGGGCGTGCTGATGCACCTGAGTGGGAGAAGGCCATGGCCGCGGAGATCAACGCCCTTCTGGAGCATAAGGTGTTTGAGCTTGTGCCTCCTCCACCTGGCCGAAAGGCTATCGATGTGAAGTGGGTCTTCAAGCTGAAGAGGAACCTGGCTGGCCTGATCGAAAAGTACGAAGCCAAGTACGTGGCAAAGGGGTTCCATCAAATTCCAGGACATGACTTCACTGACACTTATGTTCCAGTAGGCAAGTATGGCACCGGCCGAGCACTGTTGGGTGTGGCAGCCCATGAAGACTGGGAAATACATCAAATGGATGTCAAGAACGCATTTCTTAATGGCCCTCTGGAGGAGGAACTGTATGTCAAATAACCACAAAGGTTTGAGGATGGAACAGGTCGTGTCTGGCTGTTTCTTAAAGCCCTCTATGGACTGAAGCAAGTACCACGGTGTTGGAACAAAGAGATAAGTTGTACTCTTGTGACTAGGGGATTCACACAGAGTGTGTGTGATCCCTCCCGCTTCTTACACTGGGAAGATGGAGTACCCATCCTGCTGCTCGTCTATGTTGATGACCTACTGCTCTTGTCCCCATCGCTCTCTCTCATCACACGCACAAAGGCCCTACTCACTGAGCACTACAGCATGAAGGATCTAGGGGAGGCAAGCAACTTTTTGGGCATGGCCATCATCAAACACAGATCTGTGCGCACACTCGCATTACATCAGGGACGGTTTCTGGCACACCTCACTTGTCGTTTTCAATACCTTGTACAGCACCTTCCACCACAGCACTCACCAATGAGCCCTGATGTGCACACTCATTTACTGGATGCACACACCATTGAATACCTTCCGGACTGTGATCCAACACTGTATCGACAGGTTATCGGTAGGCTATCTTACCTTGCATCCACCACACGTCCAGACATTTCCTGTGCAGTCAATGTACTGGGCCAGTTTGGCAAACAACCTCGTAGCGCGCATCACAAAGCATTGCTAAAGCTGTTTCGTTACGTGCTGGATACTGCTGGCTTCAGTTTGGTCTTTGCTCCCACATCGCATCGTTTACTGGATGGGTTTTGTGACGACTATGCGCGAGACTGTTAGGCCCGTCTTGTCTGTGGGGTACGGCTGTGTCATGGCGAAGTGCAAAACAATCCTATGCGGCATGCAGTGTGGAAGAAGCAAAGTACATGGCACTGGGTGAAGCAGCGTGTGAGGGCATCTAGCTGGCACGCCTGCTTGAGGAATCGGGTCTGAATGCGCAAGCGGTCCCACTGCACAGCGATAGCTCCGTAGCACGTCGCATTGCCACAAATGATGGTGTACTACATCCACGCACGAAGCACATTAGCATTGAACATCACTTTGTCCGTGAGGCAGTAGGAGCAGGAGCCATTCAAGTCCAGTCCATCAGTGGGGATGCACAAACAGGCGGACTTCCTCACTAATGTACCCCCCTCTACTGCACTTCAACTACAACTCCACCATTTTGGTTCTGCACCCTCTGCACCAATGGCCAAGGGGGCGTGTTAATCCTCCATGTATATATGTACAACTCTGTGGTGGCTATGAGTGTACAGGGCATGCTGACTCAGAGAGCGGAGGTGACGCACAATGAGCGCGTACGTCAGCTTCGAACACACGAGACATTTACTTCCCTTCCTCTCCTGTGCTCGCTTTTCTCTACGCATCAATGCCCCAGCTTCACCCTCTCTTCCATGGCTACCGCTGGATTAGCCATTGGAGACCAAGCCTGGCCATGTCTTTTCTTTGATCTTGCATGCCTAATGCCTGCATTCGCAGACCTAGATGTGACCTCAAAGTCGAGGCTGGGTATTTGTGACTGATATAGTTAGTGCACAAACATGTTTTCGGCCTAGAGCCGGAACTAGGGTCGCGCGCGGAATTCTATGTGCCTAGAAAATGTGTGCTGGCGAGCTTCGCTCGTTGGCCGATGGGTGGGATCGACTTGTGAGTCCCACCCCGTTGAGCTGCTCCTCGCTCTCTTACAGGACTTCTGTTTAGTGCAACGGCCGATCCATGGCCGTCACTTACCCAACTCTAACTCACTCAAACTTGCACCGTTTTGGACGAAACAAGTTGCATTAGAATTGTATCATTCTTCTCAGCCTCCCGCCTCTGGCCCATCCTACTATGATTCATTGTCCTCCCACTACACTGCACCTACCTAGACCCATGACGATGGCCACTTCTCTGACTATTGCCCCTCCGCCCGTCGTCCTGATCATCGTGAGGAGGAGCTTGTCCTGGAGCATCGTCTCACTGAGCTTCTCAAGCTTCATTCTCAAGGAGGTGAGGGTGTAAGTAACCTATCCCATTCTTTTATCTGTGAGTCAGATCTCATCCTTTGTGGTGCATCGTCAGGTTGTCTTCAGGGTGCCTTGCATGATGATCACCCCTACATTGAGGATTGACAGCCCTGTACGTTCCCTCATCACCTCTGTGTATTCTACCATCTGGTACCATTGTTGTCTACCTTATCCTACCCTTTGCTCATTTTTCAAGTGTCTTCTACATCATTGATTCCAAGGCCACCCACCACATGGCGTCATTTTTCTTGTCCTTCAGCTCCCTTGATCATGTCGGCTCTGTTCGCTTTGTTCGCATTGGTTCTGGCCAGATGCTGCCTGTCTAGGGTGTTTGTGCTCTTCGCTTTGTTGGTCCTGGTACAGACCTGTTCCTCCCTAACGGTCTGTTTGTCCCTGATCTTGAGGTCAGCCTTCTGCCTGTGACCACCCTTGATGACCAGGGTATGGACTTCTCATCCAGCCATGGCGTTGGCACCGTCTTCATTTGCTTCTCTGGTGGTGTGGATTTTTGTGGCATGCATTGTGATTACCTTTTTTAGCATCCCTTTGTATCCCCCCTCATCAATCTGATGCCTCTGCCTTTGTTCACGTGGCTCCCACTCTATATCCTTAGTACACGAATCTCTTGCACCGTCACCTCTGCCACATCCATACAACCGTCATTGCACGTTTCCTACGCCTCCAGCCTGCTGTTGGCCTTGACTGTGCCACGTTTGTACCTCCGTGCTCCTCTACATGTTTTTACTATGCTCGTGGTAAAATGCACCGCTCACCCTTCAGCATGGCAGATTCCACCACTTCCCATGCACTTGATCGCATGCATGCTGATGTCATGGATCCTCTTCCTCATGACTTCCTTGGCGGTCATGGTCGCTATGTTCTCTACATGAATAATGAATTCTCTCGTTACCGTTGGGTTTTTGTCTTCCTTGAGTCCTGGCTTCCACAGGCCGGGTGTGCATGCTTATGCATCCTGTGTGTCTTTCACTGTGACCGGGATGGTGAATTTTTGGTCCCACCTCTTGTTTCCTTGAGTTTTGTGGTATCCACATGGAGTTATCCACCCCGCTCAAGCCACAACAAAATAGCGTGTCTGAAGAATGCAATATTACCCTAGCTGATGGTAACTGCTCTCTACTCTCTGCCTCTGGTTTGTCTCCACTCTTCGTCTCTGAGACCATGTCATACATGACCTAGGTGTGGAATCATGTTCTCGATGGTCCCCTCCCTCATCATGTCATACCTTTTGAGTGTTGGACGGGTCATCGGGCTGACCTCTATGTTGTGGGCGCATGGGGCTCTGTCACCTCCATTTGGCTTCCTATTGATCATCGTAAAGGAAAATTCTCTCCTCCCGGTTGTCTCTGTACATTCTCTCTCCCTTCTCCAAAGTCTCGCGTTTTTGCGACCTCGTGCAGTGTCGTGTCATTGAATCTAGTGATGCCCTCATTTTTTAAAGGTGACCTTTCTCGGCTTTCCCAATCCTCCGCTCCTTCGCTCGTCCCATCCTCTCGGCTTAGAGGAGGTTCTACTCCCCCGTCTCTGGAGGGTCTGATGTTATCCACTCGGGTGCAGGCCTCAACAAACCGTTCTTTTCCTCCGTCTGTTACATACACTCTTGTCACGTCTCCTTGTGGCTCTCCTTCTTGGCCCCTTTTGTCCTCTTCCACTGTCTCTATCATGGATGGTTCCTTCTCCATGTCACTTGTGCCTCCTATGTCTCCTCTTGTCCCGGCTTACCCTACTGCCAACTCGCCTGTGCCTCTTGTGTAGCCTACTACCTCCTCTTTCGCTAAAGTGCTTCCGGCTGTGTCTCACTATGTCCATGGTGGTCAGCTTTGGGCCCTGTCTTCTCAGCCTCATCCCTGAGCCTCTCACTCTCTTCCCTCTATCCCTCCTAACCCTATTACTTGTGTCCCTACAGTGGATCCCATGGGAGTGAACCGCTCCCCTCTTGTCAAACACCAAACCACAATCTCTGGTAAACCCGGCATGAGGGCCCTTGGGCTCACTACCACTGCCTCCCTCATTTTCGTGTCTATGGTCCACCTCACTACCTACCTTGGATACTCCCTCATTGAGCGGGTGTTCCGTCTGGCACTTGATGCCTCTACTGCTGGGTATGTTGCCTCGAGCGTTGCCGCTACTGATCTCTCTCCGCTCCCAAAAAAACCACGAACATTTCGTGAAGTACACAAAAATGTTGTCTCCACCTTGTGGGAGCAGGCAATGTGAGCAGAGCTGGATGCCCTCGTTGACCATAGTGCCTACAAGTTAGTGGATCTCCCACCAGGTCAAAAGGTGGTGACAGCCAAGAGGGTGTACCATCAAAAATTGAAACCGGACAATACTGTCAAGCTTTACAAGGCTAGGCTCACTACTAAGTTATTCTCCCAAATTCCCAAAATTAATTTTGATGACATCTTTGCTCCAATTGGCCGATACACCACCGCCAAAGCTCTTCTTAGCTTGGTGGTCCAGCATGACTAGGAGTTGGAACAAATGGATGTCAAAACTATCTTCTTCACAGCAAAATTGACGAAGAGATTTACATGGTTCAGCCTCATGGATTCACAAATGGAACCAACAGACTATGGTGCCTCTACAAGGCTCTCTATGGGCTCAAGCAGTCCCCATGTTGTTGGAACCAAGAGATCACCCTCATTCTTAAAAAGGATGGGTTCTGTAAGAGCACAACTGATTATGCCTTGTTTATGAGTCCGCCCTCTACTCCCCTCCATGTTATCCTCATCTATGTTGATGACTTGCTGATTTCTTCCCCCAGGACTGCAGTTGTCCAGCCAAGATCCTTCATCTTGTATGCTGAATTTATTACAGTCAACATACAAGATGAAGGATCTTGGTCCTTCTTGTATTCTTGGATATGGAGCTGGAGCGCGACCGCTTGTGACGCACACTACATGTTCAGCATGCTGCGAATGTTCGCAACCTTGGGGAGCACTTTGCACCTCTGATTTCAGTAGTCCCTTTGGCCTCCCATCACATGACCCCAGCGGGTCAAACACTGTTAAAATTGCTAGATGTGTTTAAGATAGGAGAGGCGGTAGAATTTACGCTCACGGAAACAGTGCTCACCGAGAGAAATCATTAACTCTTGAGTGAACCCCAAAATCTGACCAACACTCATAGAACGATTTAATCCTGTGAACTCAAACAAACAAATAGTGAGCATGTGGCTAACAAGTTTACAGGTTTACGTTACAATTGCTAGGTTCAACAACGACATGAAGAAAATTGACCTCCTAGCCTTGCTTTTGCTTGGCACGGCTTTGATTTGATGATCCAATCTAAAGATCATCCAACAAAAGCATGAGACCTGCTGAGGTGTATCAACCGCTCACGTGTCCACTCTCACATTGTCAAAACCACCTGTTCTACCTCTCAATAAAATCAATCTGACGTGGGATGACTCTATGACTCCACCGGAGAACTGGATGGACTTTGCGCGCGCCATACTTGCCCCCTTTGGAAAACTGAATAAGAGGTCTGACGCATGGTATACGCTCTAACGCCTACATCAGCAGACCAACATGACGGACTACATGCAACACTTTTGTAAAAAAATCACTGGCAGTTATCTCACCCTCGACAAACTTTGTTTCTTCAACAACAATGGCCAAGACAAACTTCTACGAACTAATCCAACAGCTGACTACATCGACAACGTTGACTACAACGCTCCGATGGAGGAATCCAATGGCTGGCGACCCCAAAGTCAGACTCCCTATCGTGGTGTATGGAAGTCACAGTCGGCAGAAACCTCGTCTCCACTGGATATTGGCATCATCGATAAATGCAATCAACGCCTCTACTGGACTTGCGGGAAGCCAGGACACAACTCGTAGGACTGTTAGAAATTGTAGAAATAGGTCAAAAAGGGAGGGGAGTCGTAGAGGAAATCAAGAGTCGGAAAATGGCAAAGGATAGGAGTAGATGGTGGAACTCTTGTCCGGTTGGAAAAATCTGAGCCAACTGATCGCCCATTTGAGCGGATCACATCGCCGCAGACAAGGAATCCGAAGATTGCAAGTTTGACAACAACCAGCCGACGATATTACTACAACTTAAATCGAGGACTTGTAAAATGTGCAGAATGGCACCGCCATGACTGGGTGGAGGAGCTTTTCACGCCTTTGTAAGCAACAACATGGTTCGGAAGCTGAGAAGTTTGCAGTCATCCAGAGGAGTTTGTGCCTCTCGTCCATGAGATTGAAATTTATTGTCTTGACAAACTGTCCCAATAGTCTCCTTTGCAACAGAACGTTGATCACCAGATAGACCTGAAGCTAGGCGGCAGACGTTGTGAAAGGGACCTGTAGGATGAGTGATCACGAGCTGACTGAACTCAAAAGATAGCTGAACGAGATGTTTGTTCAGGGGTTCATCAAGCAATCCACGTCACACACCGTTGCATGAATAATTTTTGGAAAAAATAAAACTGGAGAGATGTAGATGTGAGTGGGCTACCAAGTGTTTAACGACATCACCATCAAGACTCGCCTGTCTTTCTCATGTGTAGACGGATGTTTTGATCAACTCAACGAGGCACAGATTTTCACCAAAATCAAAGTATGCAGCGGCTATCATCAAATTCACATATCAGATAAGGATATCTAGAAGACGGCCTTCCAGGCTAGATAGTGGCACTTCGAGTTTATAGTTATGCCGTTTGGACTCAAGAATGCCTCTGCAACATTGTTGGTGGCAATGAACACCAATTTTCACCCGTACCTTGACTTCATCGTCGTGTATTTTTATGACATCCTAGTGTACACTCGCACCCCGGAGAAGCATGATTGAAATCTCTGGAGCGTTCTTGAGATTTTATGAAGATATAAATTCTATGGAAATTTCTCAAAATGTGACTTTGTTCGTCGTTCGAACGAGTTTCTCAATCACATCATCGACAGCGGACGGATCACCACGGACCCCAAAAAGGTTGATGCAATTGCTCATTGGCTGACGCCGATCAAAGTTCAGGAGGTCAATGTGTTTTTGGGATTAATAAATCCTATCATTGATTTGTAAAGGACTATGTGTGTTTTTCAGCACCTTTCTCTGATCTAACTTGTAAAACCACCAAGTGGAGTTGGGGAGATATCCAATAAGAAGCATTTTGCCCTTTGAGAAATACTCTCACCTTGGTACTAGCTCTATAATTTGCGGATTCAACGGTGGACTACATCATCGCAACTGACGTAGGTAGCCGGACCGTTCTCCTCCAAGATGATTTCATCGGAGAACAACAAGTCTCGTACATGTACTGCGCGGGCCAGATCTTAACTACGCAGTCCTTGAAAAGGAGATGCTCGCAATCATTCACGTGTTGAAAAAGTGGCAGTGCTACCTGGAATATCGGCGATGAATCATCTATACCAACCATCACACGCTGAAATATCTCAAGTCACAGCCAAATTTAAGCCGTCGACTGACTCCGTGGATGGAGTTCCTTGAGTCCAACTTTGACTACAACATCAAGTACCAACATAGAAAAACAAATCTAGTGAATGGTTCAGTCACGACCAGACTTGACGGCCGAGGTCAACATATTACTCCAAAGAGATGAGTACCTCGTGAGACGTTTCGTCAAGGGTTATAAGGAGTTCGGCAGATACGACAAGACCAAGTTTGACGAACCTTAGTGGCGTTGGCCATGTGCTTGCCACGTTGTTGTACCACTGAATGAGGAGTTGCGATGGATGCTATTATAGGAATGCCATGACACCGGTCTGGGTGGACACTTCACCGAGGACGAGAAGCTCAGGAAACAGGCAAAATATTAGTGATGGGACAAGATGCAGACCGATGTGACAACTTTCTGCATATCGTGCGATACCTGTCAATGGCAAAAATCACGTTGCATTGTGAATATATTACGTCAGGGTAACACATAAAACACATAATAATAAAATTCAAGTGTGTTTCTCGGTAACTCTTTGGGGCCGATTCCTTTTTACCCACCATTTGAAAACGTTCAGTGTCGGCTACCCACAGTTGAGAACTTCATTAACGCATCAGCCAGTATTAGGATAAGAAGACTAGTACATCTACTTTTCAGGAGGGGGTCATCGTTGTCCCCACTGATTTCAATCGGTGCACACTCTGTCCAAAGCCAAAAAAAGAAGCACCCATTGACCACTTTTCAGACTTGACTCCGATACCCACTTTTCATGCAGGCCAGAGACAGGAATAAACATCGCGATAAAAGTAGAACGGACCCCATGAGGATGAATTTTCTTCATAAAAAAAGTGCAGCAGCTATCGGGCTACGTGGCATGCCACTGTGTCATTTGCTACCCTAGCAGCAGAGGACCACTGATAGGCGCCAGTGCCATAGTCCATTCTCCATTCAATTGCTACCAAGTTTGTGCTGACTGGACAATCTAGTGCCATTGATGCCCTGGCGTTGGATACCCAAATCCACGGTTCATAAACCAATCACAGTTTGTCGAATACGTCTCTTCTCTACCGTCACTCACGAACCATGCATAATATACGACTCAATTGACGTTCAAGTTACACTCCCGTTTGGTAGTGGTTTGTACGATGAGCTTCAGTCACGTTGATGCACCCGTTGAAGTTTCGCACCGATACAATGTTCCGGTTTGTACTGTCGTTGGGCATAGTTACAAGTATATAAATGTATATTGCACAGACTTCAACTTCTTTCAACTAGAGACAACTCATCATGTGGCATCGATCCGGTCTCCATGGCTTGGACGACATGTCAACCGAGGTGCGAAAGAATGGCGTTGAACATCGTGAGTGGGGTGCTCCATGGTACAGCGATCCTTCCGTCACCCATCGGGCATGGGTCGTAATTAAGGAACAATGGGACCGTAACGTGGCTCGTACCAGGAGGTACGGCATCCACATCCACACCTGAACAGATGGCATGGCTCTTGGGGTGGCCATTGTCCAATCCGAGACCATCAAACTGCCCACGGCCATGGCAGCCATGGATTTTTTCCAAGCCACACTGTCCATGCGGATGTAACCATACCTAGTGCACGTAAAAATGTCGTGCTCTCAAAGGACAGTACGGTCATTCACATTTTTATTCATCACACCAACCATGGGACGCACGCTCCATGGACTTGACGAGGTTCCCCACATTGAGGTTCATAACGGTCGTACAAACAAAGAAGCCGTGACATGGGCAAATGTTGGCAGGGCACTCCGTTGGGATGGAGTCGGGGCATGGGGAGGCCAACGTACCATGACCTGTCCGGTACTCCCCAGTAGGAAATGGAGGTATGGGCTATGATCAAGACTCGCTGGGACTTGTTTGTTGCAACCGAGGTCTTGTCCACTTAGGTGAACAACCCATGCAAAACTCAGACTATGTGCTTGATAATTGATGTTAGCATGCCCACTCCTCGCCCACAAAACACCTCCAAGTAGTGGGAGCCTTGGGCTTGAAACCCTAGGTCACTATGATTTGTGGTGGATAATTCAGTCATGTTCGTGAACTCTCTTAATCAAGTTACCCAAATGTACTTGCGCATTCCATTTTTCAATGTTAACATTTTCCCTAGACTGCACACTCTTATGGAAATGGTCTGGCAATCGCACAAGCTGAAACTACTGTGTTGGCATTTAACCACATGAGGCTTCATCGTCATCTCCTGTACTGCACTATTACATTAACAGTGGTAGATAATCTAGTCATTTTTGTCACCATTGTTTATCACGTTACCCATGGTTTGGAAAAAGCACACACACGTACTGCAGTCTTGTGTTCCTAGAAGCATACAACATCTTAGCTTATTATAACTTTTGCTCTTGCTGCAATTTATGCCATGTGAAAGTAATGATTATGATTGTCTACCTATGGCAATTAACACAAGTGTACTGCTCATCATTCAGCTAAGAACACACCATTTGTGGGAAAGACATTACTAAAATATTTATTCCTCAATAAAAGGAACAGGTGAGTTAAGTACCCGTGGCTAATCCACATCTGCACGTACACACATAGGCCTTGCACGTAGCGAATGATCTCGCATGCCACACACTTTGAATCACTAAAGAAGTCACACACATTTTAGAAAACCACCTCCCAAAAGGGTGATGCACAATGACCACTACAGAGATTGGCCACGTGTGATGTGGCCATTGTGTCTTCGGAATCTTGCACACTAAGTGTGCCTAGTTGTAGTTTTGTCTCTAGCACTGTGTTGTCACTCGTAACATGTGGCTCCACTAGTTTCTTGACATGTTGCCCCAACACCACCTTGTGCTTCTTCCTCTCCCTCATTGAACCACTGATGAAGGTCATTGGTACAACCTACAAGGGCATATAAACAGCATTTTTAAGAAAGCAAGGAGAATTTGTAGGAAAAATGTGAACACGCATGGCCATAAGAACATAAACAGGGCTTACCATGGCACACAACAGAGAACGATCAACCACAACGACGACGCTTGGGTTGTGCATTGTTCTCGTCAGACATGTCAGAGGAGGACTCCCACTCCTCCTCACCCCCACCCGAGGACTGCCTCTCCTCTTCCAACTCCATATAAGTGTAGTTCTCAGACTTTGAGTTCATACCATGATGAATAAGATGAGTCATCCGCATTGTCAGGATTGTCAATTTGTGATGTCATGATGACCAATACATCTACACCTACTGCTTCACCACTGCCTGCACCACTCCATGCACCACCTACCCCTCTGCCAGCACCATTTCCTGCACCACTGCATGCATCGCCTATCCCCCTGTGTACATCATTGCCTGCACCGTCAGAGCTCCCAGAACTTCTTGTCTGGCGTGTAGCACCGGGTGCTCTACCGCCTCCACTGCCGCATGCCACGCCCACTGTCGCACCATCAGCAGCACCCTCCGCCACTCCCTATGTCCCACCACCAGCAGAACCGCCTGTCCCACTGCCAGAAGCACTGCCTACCACCCCCTCCGTCCCACCGCTAGCAACATCACTCTTCACGCCACCACCTACTGCCGGTGCCGCAACACTTGCAATAAGCTCAATTGCCGATGGCTGCCGGCTGCCAGCGTTGACGGCTAGATTTCTAGCATGCACGGCAGCCACAGTGGCCGATGAGGGTCCATGCCGATTCTTGCAGAAGTATGAGGGATTTCCCTTCTGCCCGCACTTGGAGCACATGCGCTCCCGTTTGTGTCGAGTCACCTTGTCCATCCGCTTGGAGCGTGGTCGACCACAGGAGTGCGTCACACCCGGCTGGCTCCACCCACGTTGTGCATATTACAACTTGCAGAGGTTGACTCTTGGCATTGGTGACCTGTACGTCCGGTGCCATGCCATTTGAGTCAATTGCATGTCTTTGTACAACTGCGGGTTGATGCCTTGGTCTAGCATAAGTGCCACAACGTGCTGGCAGGGATACCCGTACTCCGTCCACTGACCGCACGAGCACTTTTTCACGTTGATGTCTACCTCCAGATTTGCGAGGCTCTTGGGACTCGTGACAGTGCCCATGAAGCCACCATGGCTGAGCACCCGGTACTCCTTGGTGTGTTCGGTGTAATGCTGTAGCTTGGCGTCCACCACAAGAGCGTACCGAGTCTCACAGTTGTGGATAGCACGTAGGTGCTCCACAAAGAGCCTCTGCACAAACGGGTAGATCTGTGCAAAGTAGTGAAACGGGCACAATTGCCTAATGTCCATCACGCGGGCTTTGAGAGACTCCATCGCATTTGAAGACATGCGACTGCCATGCGGCACAAGACACTTAAGACGAGTCCACTGTTCCCACGGGAGTCCAAGCTCATCGTCTCCACCAAACAGGTACTTGCAGCCCTTGTCCAAGGTTTGGAAGAGCTCATCCAATGTGCGGTCAAACTTGTGTGTGAAAGCGCAAGCCAGCTTCCACATTATGTCTCTTACTGTTGTACCCTCCTCTAAATTCATGTTCTTTTACAGGTGTTGCCCGCAGTAGGTGTGAACGCCTCCAGGCAACTAACGCTTCATGGCGGCGATGGGTCCTACGTCTCTGTCGCTGGTGACCACGGTCCCATTGTGTCGACCTGTTGTGTACACCTCTGCAAGACAATGGCACAGCCAATCTCAATTCTCCTTGTCCTCTTGTGGGCATACTGCCAATGCCATGGGCATGACATGGTTGTTGGCGTCCCAGTACTATGCCAGCAACAACACTTGCTTGAAGCCATTTTTCAGTATTGTACCGTCCATGCAGAGCAAACGCCTCACATGTGGCCACCTGTTCCGACAAGAACTCGAGACTACAAAAGCATGTCGAAAGAGGTAGTACTGGTCTTGCTCCGCACATGCCACGGTGTACGAATCAACCTTCTTCAACTGCAAGGAGGATTCGCAAGAGGAGGACAACGCATGGCTTCATATGTGTAGGAAATTATGAAACCATAGCCAAGAGGAAATCAGCTTGAACATACTTACAGCATCGATGTAGGCAAGGAAGAGCGCCCACGAGTGCCTCTTCTTGCCCATCAGCTTGGCCAGGACCTTCTTCTTGGCGCGCTATATGGCATGGTACGATTACCGCTCCCCCGTGCGTGCTTCCACAACTAACCGCATGGCCTTTGATGAGGTACGTGGCTCCTTCAAAACAATGGGCTCAATGTGGCATAACACCCATGCGGCCTTCCACGATGGGTCACCTTTCGTCCCAGTCCGGCTGCACTCGTTGCCCTCCTTGAAAAAAATGAAGGTGAAGTTGCAAGTATTCCTCTGCCACCGCACCTTGAGCTGCCACGCGCACCTTACTTGCCTCCAGTGCGCACACCGGACCTCCAGCCACATCGGTCCGCTTCTCACAAAGGTGACCCCCATGTGTGCGGAAACCACGTAGTCCTGCACCGTCTTGCGGTAGGCTTCCATGTCCCTGAAGACATTGCCACCCGGAAAGTTGACGGGGGAGTCCTATCGGGGACGTTTTCTTGGCTTGGTGCCCTTGTTATTCACGCTGGCATCCTGGGACGACGCTGGGGGAGGGGTATGTTCATCATTAGATGACCCTGCATCAAGGGATATGGGAGAAGAGTTAACAAGTGCCAAGAAGACCAGCGCATGACGTTAACAGCAAGAACAAGGACACCTATGCACCGTACTTTGACAGAGCAGGAAATCCAAGCCTGTCAAGGCTGACGCCATGGCGATTTCCACAACCCGTTGCTGGGGGTGAAACGGCCTGACGCGGGAGCCACCATTCAACCACACCGGACACTGTTCTCCACGCGCTGGAGAGCGTGGAGTAATGCGCTCTTCAACTTGGAGGTGTCTCACCCAGCAAGCCTCTTCGAGGTCGTCAAATACAAAGCCGCTCGTATAGCCTTGGGAAAAGGGGGGGTCCTCCTCGTCGGAGTTGTCGACGGTCACTTTCACGGGAACGTAAAAGCGAAACAAGGGTGGGTCCATTACACCCCCTATGGGTACAGCATGCACTATCATGCAAAATAATATACATTGTACCCATCTAGCGGTCACCTTCATGACCATCATACCCACTTACCAAAGTTAAGAACGAGCTCAAGTGCAATGGAGAGCGGGGTCACCAGAGGGAAGGGCGGCTCCTAGAACACTCGACATGTTTGCCATGGCATGCAAGTGGCACGAACGGTACACCGAGGGAAAAAGCAAGTTACCGTAGTGTCTCTTATTTTCGACTAAAATAATAATTTTCCTTTGTCTATTCAAGCACATATTAATTTTTTTCCTTCATGGACGAAACAGTTCAGAAATTCCCAAATTCTTGTTTCTCTACACATAGTTCTAAGTCAACAATGTAATGAGAAAATTGTTGCAAAACATGGAAAAATTCATGAAAGAATAACACACATCCACAACCTCCTCATCCTCAGGTTCAACCACAGCAGGCACAGTCACACATCGTGGAAATTTCCAACCGTCGGGAATCTCCACGTTTTCCGCGCGCAGCCCCAAGGGCTTGCGCACAGAACGGGACAAGACTGTGTGCATCGGACCGTCGTCCGATGCACACAGTCACACTTTGACGGCGCGCTTAGCCGTCTGGAATGGGGCTGTGACTTGCGAAGCGACGGAAGGGGTGCGACGTGTCCCTTGACGTTCCGAAGTTTCAAAATTTGACACGCCAAGTTGAAGGGACAGACGAAGGAGATGAAGTGGAATTTCGACCTAAATGTAACACCATAATAATACATGAGTCTTTGGACGAAGCAGGTCCAAAATTACTAGGTCAGAAATTATAGTCGAATGTAACTGTCACTAAATTGGGTTCTAAAAATTAGGCGAATATAAAAGACACTACGGTAGTCCATGTCATGAAACATGATGAATCGCGGAGCATCATGTCCCATGCTGCTCCTAACGGTTACCGTCCTTAGAATCATCAAAACATGGGCCCGGTTCGTCGGCTGTCGAAGCACAGACCTAGATGTGCCGACATCGCAAGCGTGTTGGATTCGCCACCGTTGTTGGCGGATGCATGGGGCTGGAACTCCGGATGTGAAAGTCTACACCCAATATCTGTGAACGTGGTGCGCATGTGGCAACCGCTATCGTCGTTCGACACACGATGTAGACCCCATTTCTAATTCAGACACTACTTAACGGTCATTCACGTTCACGGTTCAAACTGCAGGCAAGATTGAAGGCATCTTGACACGGTTTTAGAAAGATGAAGACAAGTGGAAACGAGAAAAAAAACCCCCTTATTTCGCACTGGCATTCTCCGACACTAATGAAGCATATTTGATTCGACCTCACAAGTTTACGCTGATGACAAGTAAAAAGTTGCGATTACGCTACAATGAAATCTTCATGTTCACCTTAACATAGCACACGAATCCCACGAAAATTAAATGCAACACAAAATGTTTGAATCTGAAACATTGTGACCACGATATCCACCTTTGAAAGAACATGAATAGACAACCGAGAATGTAGTCATTTTTCCTCAAGAGTGGGTACCGTTTTCACGGTTACTTACTATTCAAGCTTTGTGGAAAACGCGGTCAGTCGTCGAAGGGAGTGGGTAATTTATTTTTTTTGTGTACAGTGGCTATTCAGGCAGTAAGAAGCGCAGGACGTGGGTAAAAGGGAATTTTCCCGAAACTCTTTTCGTGAGCCGGTTCAGGCACAACTATGAGAAACATTTGTTAGTAGTAGTCTCTTCCTGGATGCCCGCCAATGGCATGCCCTCTTGCGTGGGTGGGCCACGCGCGTGCATCAGCATAGGCGTCTTCCAGCTCATCGGGCTCCAGGAACTCTGGAATTGCTGTTTGGTAGGGAGTACGCCGCCACCTCAGACTTGGGTCCGCCGCCGTCCATTCTCAAATTTCTTTGCCAATTTTTCTTCCAGGAAAATACAGGTGGAAATTAGTTGAAGAAATTGTAGTTTAGTCTACTGAACGAAGATTTTTGGGAGGTCGCATGCCTGCATCTGAGCAGACCTGAAAAGACCATGGTTTTGTTGTGACGCACGTCTACATTTTAATTTCTGGAGTTTGCGTGACTTGGTTGGCGGGAGACAAACTGCGGAAAACGAGGACAACCTTTGGCCATCGGACGGCGAGGACAGATGCTGCACTCCCTCTCGGACGTTCGTAGGGTTGGTAAGCACCAAAAAGGATGGATCGGTCAAGTGAATCTTGCGGACAAAAAGATCGCAACGGAGTCAATGCCAGCTTTCTTGCACAATTCGGTGGTTTTGTTTGTCTAGCCTATAGAAGTTGTGGATTGTGAGTACCAGCATACCAGTGACAAACTCCGTCACGCCCCTCTCTTTCATCCCGCAAACTGGATTAATCTGCATTTCAATCTTTCACCTACTCCGGAGATGCCAAATTCCAGTTTCACGACCCTGTCGCACGCTCACGTTCATCCAATCCGCTTATGCTTTCTCCCCGACGGAGGGAGAGATGGGGATGACGGGGGGGGGGAAGAATGGATAGCTTGGGAGAGCGAGGAAGAGTGGAAGGGGCACGATGAGACTCCTGGCGCGCAGAGCCAACGGAAGAACGCACGCAGATTCTCCTCGAGCATGCCCTTCTGCCCTGTGGCCTCTTGGTGCCAAGGCCCAGGAGCATCCAGCACCAACTTCATGCCGCAAAAGCTCCACTGGCCGAGCTCCGCCGACATGGCTGCTTGCCGCTAGGCGATGTGCACCGGTGCGTGCTCACAAGGGCCCGGCCTGGGCCGTACCACTCCGGACATTGACATTATAGCAGTCCGCGAACGGAGGACAAGGATCGCCGCCATCGCCTCAAGCGGAGGAAGCGAGCCACAGCCGAGTGCCCTCCTGAAGGGCGACTTTCTGACCACAAAGCGAGTTGGTCTGGCTTGGCTCAAGACCGTCCGTCCTTCATCCATCCTTACGACCAGCCTTCGTCGATTCTTCTCCTCCCTCAAGAAGCAGATGGTCTTGGCTCGAAGACAAACGGTACCGCCAGGGATGGAGACGAGGCATGGGGCATCCTCCGCCTTTCTCCGCGAGTTCTGGCGGGAAGTTGCGCCTCCCACGTCGTCAGGAAGAAAGCACTCCTAATTCTCTGTAGCGCCTCCTCCAATCCTAAGTATCCCTAGGGCACAGAGGCACAGGGGCGTGGGGGCGAAGAGTCACAGGGGTACAGGGTCACAAGGGCAGAGGGGCACGTTGGCACAGGGGCTAGGGAGTTAGGGGCGAAGAGGCGTGGGACCGTTGTCTTCGCTGCACCGTGTCTCTCTGCGGCACCCGGGAACTCGCCGGAACCTGTTCGGAACTTGCTGCATTGCCGAGGCGTTCCGAACAAAGCGCATAGACGAGCAGATCAGGAGCTGCAGCGTTGCACGTCCAGGTTTTCGCTGCAGCCTCCACTCATTCCGACGCGGCACAGTCTGTTGCCGTCGACCTCGGGCGGCTGGTTCTGGCCGCGTTGCAGATTCAGGGGGTTGGACGGCGTCTAGGCCGAGGCGAGGACGACGCTCGGGCTTAACTGAGGACTATGTTTCGGACCCTTCTGGAAGATTGGGGAATCCTTGGCATCCCGCAGTCGTCGTTTCTCATTCTCAGCGGCAGTAATTAGCTTTGAGGCATATAACGCACCTGAGCAGGGCAGACCAGCAGCTGCACGCAGTAGCTCCTCCAGGGGAAAGGAGATTCGCAGGCTGCTCCTTTCGCCATACAAGGGCAGTTGGAGGCCCTTTATAAACTGCCCACAGACTGATCTTTTTCTGCCTGCCCAGGTCACACCTGAAACAGTTGACGTGGCACCAACATCAAGAGCTCAGGCCAACAGGCAGACGGCAGGGTGGGGAGGGAGGACACGGGTAGGATCAGGTCTGGTTAGTCCTGAATTTCTCGGCACGCCGATTGGAGAGCGGGGCAAAAGGTCGCAATGATGGAACCGGGGCTGGGGTCGGGGCGGCCGAGCAGCAGCGCGAATGCGGAGTTCTATCTGCCCAACTACCGGCTGGGCAAGACGTTGGGCATCGGGTCGTTTGGGAAGGTGAAGGTGGCGGAGCATGTGCTGTCGGGGCACAAGGTGGCCATCAAGATCCTCAACCGCAAGAAGATCAAGTCCATGGACATGGAGGAGAAGGGTGAGTCAGCGGTTTGCTTTCTTTTGTTTCCGGTTTTTGCCTTTTTTCCTTTGGGTCTTATGCTGTTTTAGCATTGCGTCAATCTCATTTCGAAAGCTGGAACTACACGAGGTGTCCGGGCACAAGGTGGCAGTCAAGGTCCTGAACTGCGGGAAGATAAAGTTTTGTTTGCATGGTGGTGTGTGAGGGGGCTGTTAGGGTGTGAAATAGGGAAGGGAGGGGGGGTGCGCGAAGCACATGGGTTTGGTGATATGCTGTGCTCGGATCGAATAGTCTTCAGCAAGATGGACTGGTCGCCATGGGCAGTGCCCACAGAAACGGTCGCCGTGGCGACCGTTTCTGTGGGCATGGAAGGCATTTCACCGAGCACGGCAACAACTGTGCACTGTGCATTTTGAAAATGAAGCGAGGATGGGGTCGGACCAGCGGTCGGTGGCGGTGCAGAGCGGAGCAGGTAGCGGATCGGCGTGGGGTTGGCAGCGGTGGGGTGGCGCCTCTGTTAGACACTATCCACATACGTTTTGCAAAACGTCTGTGGAATTGTGAGCATTGTGGCCAGATCACTTTGTGATGGAAGCAGTCATGGAGAGAGTCGGTGGGGACGGTGGGGACAGTGTGGAGGCACTGTCCCAGTGGGGCAACGTGTACCTCCGCCGCTGCTGGCGGGCAATGTGTACAGGGCGTTGCTCCACAGGCGACGGAGGCTTTGAGTTCTTCGACTGTCTCCACAGCTTGAGACAACAGCTGAGGAGAGGCGTGTGGCAGCTGAGGCTGGGTGGAGGCTGGGTGGAGGCTGGGTGGAGGCTGGGTGGAGGCTGGGTGGAGGCTGGGTGGAGGCTGGGTGGAGGAGTGGGGGGGCTGGCTTGTGCTGTGTGGTGTGCAGCGGTGGCGGAAACACCATTTCTGCGGAGGTGCTGTGTTGAGAACAGCTCCAGTAGCAGTGGCAGCAGCAGCAGCGGAGGCGGCGGCGGCGGCAGGGGCGGCGGTCGCAGCAGCAGCAGCAGAAGCAGCAACCACATCAACAGCAGCTGTGGAAGCAGCACTAGCAGCATTGGAATGCGGATGAAGTCGAAGGTCCTCCGGCTGCTCATGCACCGCACTTTACGTGGACCGTGCGAGGGTATCAACGGGCACCAGCGGACACTCTTGTTCTGGGCCACGACTTGCTGCCAATGTACTCCTCGCCAAACAAAGTTGGCAGAGCATTTGGACTTCGGAGAAAGGTTGAGGGTTCTGCAGTTTGTCATGTGCCTTTTGTCATTTGACGGAATGCTCTAGTCCAAGATCCTCACCTGAAAGAGAACCTGACGCATCCATCCCCCCCTCCCCTCCTCCCCCGGACTTCCAATCCCGCCTTGTTTGCATTTTTGCAGTTCGAAGAGAGATCAAGATCCTACGGCTGTTCATGCACCCGCACATCATCCGGCTGTACGAGGTCATCGAAACGCCCACCGACATTTTCGTGGTGATGGAGTACGTGAAATCGGGGGAGCTGTTTGACTACATAGTGGAGAAGGGTCGGTTGCTGGAGGACGAGGCCAGACGATTCTTCCAACAAGTGAGTGCTTGCTTGCACGCTGGAAGAAAGAGCGACACGAGTTTTGCGAGTGTGCAGAGTGGAGGAGACTTGCCTCCTGCTGCTGACTTGAGGGGACGTGTCCTTTTGCTAGCTGCTGTACAAGTTATTCCCTCCACTTATCATTTCCAGGGGAGGGGAGTGGATGAGGAGCCATGCATTGTCGTGCTCTGCGCTTCTCACCGGTTCTCACGGCTTCTCCTGGCCCAATACGCAAAGCGCTCTCAGAAGAGTGAGCAAGTGGATTCACACTTAGGCTTCTTGACCTGACCTCATTAGTTATGTGCCCGACGACGAGGAGAGGTATAGCCTAGTATAGCCTGTGTATCATGCAGACGTCCAAGTGTGGGATGGACTCGGACTTTCCACTCCAACACGTGAAAGGGCAAAGGATCTGGACATGCTGCTCCGTTTGAAAAAAAATTCGCAGATAATATCGGGCGTGGAGTACTGCCACCGCAACATGGTGGTGCACAGAGACCTCAAACCCGAGAACATCCTCCTCGACGCCAAGGGCAACGTGAAGATCGCCGACTTTGGCCTGAGCAACGTGATGCGCGACGGACACTTCCTCAAGACGTCGTGCGGCAGCCCCAACTACGCTGCGCCCGAGGTCTGTACTTCAAGAAAGGATGTGGTGGCAATGGCAGAAACTCCGAGAGAGAGAGAGAGAGAGAGAGAGAGAGA
>SZWC01021032.1:33589-47510 GCA_023375785.1 Penium margaritaceum
CACACACACACACACACACACACACACACACACAGAGTAGTATGCACCAAACAACATCACATCACAACACACTTGACACATGAAAACACACCACAGCACACACTAGAGAACACCATTTCACACCACATCATGCCACAGCAAACCAGAGTACACCAAAGCAAACCGCAGTCCATCACACCACACCAAAGCACCCTACTAGATACCAAGGCACACTACACAATACCATAATACAACACAGCACTCCGCTGACTCCCAACTTTTCTGAATTGGGTACCCAAAATTCATCGAAAGCCTGAAAATCAACGGTCCTAACCGGCACCAACAACCCTTGCTTGAAATAAAAAAGAGTCAAAGAACAGGATGGAGCGACGAAAGCAACAGACGTCGGCTATTTTTTGGTGTCCAGTTCGACTCGTGCAAAGTGCCTCCTCAAATACACGGCAGCAAGTATCAACACACGGATGTGATTGAGAACATGATACCTCACTGTGGATGCAAGCAATCAAGTGAAGCTTCACTAGAAAACAATCAGCAAGCGACTGCCATGACATCAACAGTGTTTCTGAACAATATGAGCAAGAACTGGGTCATAGAGACTAAAACCTGTGGACTGGGAGGACAAAAATAGGTCAAGCAGGTGACACCTAACAAAGCAGCGGCTGTGACTGCATAAAATCGACTGAGCACAACTGAAAACGGCGAAGTGAGCCTCCCAAGGCCTAGAGCTCCAGCGGCCCAAGATACGGTATTGGGGCCGGGATACATTTTTTCTAGACTCCAAGGAGGTGTCCAAAAGTCTTCAGGAGCAGAGTTGGGAGAGGAGAGTCCGGGAGAGGATTTCTAGATATGCAAGCCGCGAGCCAAGCAAGCCACCAGAGAGCTTGCCTGTGTAGGAAGAAACTTCATTTTTTTGGAGTGGCATTGTCCCAAATGTTTCTAGTTTCCTAAATTTGCAGGATTCAAGCAGGATGGAACCAGAAACATGCCCTTCACAGTCTCAAGATACCAAAGGACTCAAGGAAAACATTTTTCCCTTTCATACAGAAGCAGAAATTGAGAATTTTCAGGATCAACTCATCACCAAAGAAGAGTCTCAGCTCAACTTTCTCAAGGAGAATTTGTGGGAGTCTCTCGATGCATTTTTCAGTGACACCCCAAGCTTGCTGTGAGCTCTTCACCAGTGTACCCATCGAGGGGGAGTGTTAGTGGGTGTTCTGACTGCACTGGTTTCGTGCTCTGATATGGAAAAGTCGGATCTACACTAGGAGAAGGATACGTGGAGTGAAAATGCTCTTGGTGGATTCTGGGAGCAGAGCCGTGGACAATTTTTTTCACTTTAAAGGCTAGTCCAATTCCAGAATCCATATCTGAAGGGCCTGGATTGTAAATAGTGTGTGGCATGCACAGGCTGTCGGGCATTGCTCTAGTGTGGCAAGAATTAGCAGTTGCGTAGCGCGACTACACGCTGAGGTCAGGTAGGCCCAAACCTGACTGGGATTCTAGCGTGAGATGGAGTGTGAGCTCCTGGTGGAGACCATCTGCCAAGGCAGTCCATGGCCATGACTCAACATGCTTCTCACCTCGCCTTCTGGACAAGCTGTATGGTGAGCTAGAAGGCAAGGATTACGGCTGTGGTAGTCTACAGCTCTCACAGAGCTGTGAGAAGCTCCAGGATTCAAGAACCACGGTTATGGTGAAACTTCACCGTGCACCTGAGGAAGCTTCTACAAGGAAGCAAGCCAGTCAACTTGCCAGGGCCACGAGTACAAAAGGTGGCGGCCCTGGAATATCTCAATATCTCAATAGGACTGATATTTCATGTATCAACCTCGCAACAGTTAGCATATGGAAGCGCCTCAGACCAGGGTTCTACTGGAGTTTGCCCCCAAGACCCCTGTAAGCCTGGAAGTGTTGAGCCAGCCTGGGAAGAAGGAAGCCCTTACTATGCGGAGGCCATTCTACCTGGAGACAGTGTTAGACCAAGACCATATGTGTCGACAGCCTTGATGGCCTAGTAAGGCTTTGTCCCTTGCGTGGGCTAGGAGCAGTGGTGAAGCTCATGTGTAGCCTCTGTTAGGCTCTACTTCTTTCATGTACCATACTTGTACTTTGGAAAGCAATCAAGATTTATTCCGATGTTAGATTCTTAGTTTCCAAAGTCCATCTGCTGATCTGTCTGCTAGCTTGCTACACACGTAAAAATCCCAAAAAACGTCACCACTATGAACTTGATGGGCAGACCGCACAGGCCCAGAGGGGCCAGCCGAGACAATGCAATTGGTAGGCGGGGCATAGAGAGGCACAATCTGCAAGACTCCCAGATGACCGCCATGTGCACAAATGAACTGCGTCAAGATGTGGGCCTACAAGGGTGCGACTTGATCTACTGCAGATGGGACCACAACCGACAATGCAGGCAATGGTGCTAGCAACAAGACCGACACAACAGGAGGTGAGTAAGAGATGACGGAGATACGATAGGGAACGATGCATGCTATAAAACAGATACAATGAGGGATGGTGCAGGCGACAACACAGATGCGATCAAAGATGATGCATATGTCGATGCGGACGAAACAGGAGATGAAGTAGGAGGTGACACCGATTTGGTAGGGAATGATGCAGGCGATGACGTAGATGCAACAGGAGATGATGTAGGTGATGGTGCTGATGTGACAAGGGATAGTGTAGGCAATGAGGTAGATACAGCAGGGAACAATGCCAGCAACTATGCTCACACTATAGGGGATGATGCTGAAGTATGAAGAGTGGAAATGGAGCATAGCGACTACCAAAAGGCACTCCACAGAAACCACCTCCTCATGAACAAGAAAAATATGCAAGCACAAGACAAAACGGGCAATATCATAAGATAAAATCATCTCAAAGAAGAGAGCATTGTGAGATTCAACAACCCCGCTATGCTCTGGGTCCTAAATGCGCCAGGCCTTGGACTAAGAGGAGACTAAAGGGAGGATAAAAACAAACTCCATGAGATGGCTTACCATTGTGTTGGTTCTCAAGGAGTCAAAATTAGGCAATCCTTCCCTGGACACGAGCGAGGCAAAGGTCAACACGACGATCACACCACCTTTTGAAGGGCGAGACATGACGAGGCAGTGGACCGTGGAGAACACGGTGCCAAGTCCACATTATGTAGGACATGGTCTCAAATGAAAAAAAACGGAGGGAGGCTAGACTCAATAAGAAAAGTACGGACACCGTTACCTAGAGTGTAGTTCTAACATATGGACACCGCATTCTGCTATGGTGTATATGGAGCAGAGAGCTCCAGATACACCCCTTGAGACTAAAGGAAGTAGGTTTTGGAGGCCCATGAACTCCCCACTAAGTTCTGAATGAAACGCTAACACTTACACTGCCGAGCACGCTCAGCTTGAACAAGCCAAGACTCGATCATCTGCCCAACGTTTCTAACCTGGTGAAGGAAAAAGATCCAGCAAAAGTGAGGGAAGTCATTCATAAGACAACACGTACCATCCAACACCCCTAAAAACTCATGAGGGAGAGGACCCATGATTTCTGCATGGACAAGGGAAAGTGGATGAAGAGTGCATAATTCAAACATTGGGAAGGACGGGTCATGAAGCTTGTCTTGCGCGCAATGGAGGCAGTCAGCAGGGCATGGCACATGGAATGTGGTAGGATCAAGACCAACTATAGGCTACTGACACATGCAGCTATAGATACAGCTGTATGCACATGACAGAGAGAAAGATGAAGCAAATGTTTTTGTAGAAGGAGAAGCGTGGGAGCGACATGCACATGCGCTACTACAGTGGCAGCCGATGATAGTGCAAACAAGGACACAAAATACAACTTGTCATGGCGTAGACCCCAAAGGAGAAGATGGTCAGAAGACTACAGCAACAGAGTGCCATCACTACGAGAGGAAACAAAGTTTATGTTTTGATCATCCAGGGTAGTGAAGAACAGCAAGTTGACCACCAGCACAAGGAAAAAGAGGAAAACAGGCAAGAAGAAACAACCGGATGGACAAACAAAACCAAGAGCACCAACACCTTGGACTGGCAGCATCTTGCCAGAGCCAGTGTGGACGAAGCGTACGTCATTAACAGGCCCCAATATGACACATGGCGTGAGGAGATGTCATGTGATGAGCGGGTCCGGAATTGATGATCCAAAGGCCACTCAATACACACAATGGGACAGTCACATGACATTGGATGAAACTACAAACAAGGCCATGAGAGTGCTCAAAATGTCCATAGTTCACAGCAAGGTGACAAGGCAAGATAAATGAGTGCCGATGCTTAATCTAATCCACATGCAATGAAGCTCTACCATACAATGCACCATGTAGGGCTCCATCCAACGCACAGTGGTGACTCCAAAACTCGCCAGCCAAACTCACACCAAAGGGGACGTCGGGAGGCCAAGACTGGAGAGGGATAGCAAAGCTATAGCAGATGCACTTGAACCATGCCGCGATGCAATAGGAGATGCAAAAGGGACCAAAGGAGATAGATGGAGAAGAGAAGGAGGAAGTTACTGGATGGATCCATGTGGGAGGGACGTAGGAAAGGGAGGACGGCCCATAGATGGTGGGATAGAACGGAGGTGGCATCCAGGGCCATCCTGGATGAGGAACAAAGACCAGCAAGGATGCCGGCCCAGGCATTGGAACAATTGACAACATGATGGTGGTCTCCCACTGCACGGGGTCAAACTCCCACGTGCAAGGGTCTTGACAGAAAGGGAAGGGAAATAAAAGAGAATAAAAGGACAAAACCTAAGACAAGATCCCAAGGACTGGTCTCCCGTGGCACGGGGACAAACCCTGGATGCCCGAGTCTTGACCAAGAATGAAAAAGTGAAAAAATAAAAGAAACAAAATAAAAGCGCATTCAAAGAAAAAACATTTGTTGGACAAAGGTGGAGCCAAGTTCACCTAGGGTGTGAGTTGAGTCACAAAGGGTTGCCAAGCTCAACTTCTTTTCTTTGCCCCTTTTTACTGTGGAGGACGAGCTCGAGTCTGGTAGGCGAGCTTGTCAATTGAAAAACTCATTGATTGGCGAGCTTGTCAACAAACAGGCTCACCGATAGACAATCTCATTGGTTGACGAGCCCTTCGACCGACGGCTCCAGAGATGCGGGAAACTATGATACAGCTTTCCACCAGTCGCTGCTGCCTAAGCTGCTGGTACTGCTCTTGCAATGTACCGCTACTGCTTGCATGCCAATCTCATTTTTGCTGCTGCTCTGTGCACAATAACTCCACTACTGCTGCTGTTGTACTCATAGCAGAACCACAACATCTGCTATTGCTACTGTTTCTTATGCTACTGCTACTGCTCTGTTGCTGCTGCAAGTGTACCTACTGCTACAATTGCTAGTGTGACTGAGACTACTGATCCTGTTACTAAAGTTGTTGCTACCGCTACTATTGCAGTGGCTACTGCTACTGTTGTGACTGACACTGCTGCTGCTACAGCCATTACTGCCACTGTTGTTGTAACTGCTATTGCTGCTACTGCTGGCCGGCACAATGACCCTGTGTAGTGAGGTTGTCATCGTTGTACCGGCTGCTGTTGTTGCGAGTTGCTACTCCTGCTGTGATGAGGGCAGCTGTATGCAGCTACCATGGATGTTACAGTTGTTGCTCCTGCAATGGCGGCCTAAGACGTTGCCACTCCGGCTTCACGTTGTCGCCAAGAAGGCCACCAAGATGAGGGAAGCTGCCAAAAAACATTCCATTTTATTCTCCCTCTGGCTCTTCTGGAGGACTGCGTGACACGAGCCTTGAGTTCAGGGCCTCCACATTGCTAGGACCTGAATGCTAGCATTTCCCAGTCCAGATGTTTCCGCTGTTGCTACTACATGCTATAAGGTAGGATGAAGAAGTCATGTCTCTTTACATGTCTGATATCATGAGGGAATGGAGAAACCCTCAAAGTATTGTGTTGTATAGAAGGGTACACTGTGAAGGATACAACGTGGTAGACGGTGGTTCAATTAGTGGAGAGAACGCAAGGAAGCACTTGAAACATGAGAAGTTAGTTATGAACAAAAGAACTCAAGTGCCAGGATATAGTCTCATCCACATGCACATGTAGAAACACACAATTGAAGCAATAATTGAAAATAGATCAACCCAAATAAAGGCTCTAGAACAACACCTGGCTTGAAAATTGTATAGGCTCCTCTGTTGTCTGAATGACAAAATGAGAAAAGAAACATGTGTGAAAATAGAAACTCTATGTAACAGGACCATGAAGGAGAGAAGATACCACCACTGATAAAATGACCTCCGGAAGCTAGTTGCAAAGAAAGCTTTAGATAGCAAGGGAGGATGCGCCAACTAACGTTGATGGTGTTAAACTAGTCATCAAGCGTCCCGGCATCCCAACAAGTGGCAACAAGTCCAAAAGTCACCTTGACTGACATACCCATTATTATGTTGTGTGCTTTGTAGTAGTCATCCCTCGTTGCATGACTAAGCTATGGGAGCTAATGAGAATTTGCGCATCTCCCTAGCCTAATGTATGATGTTTCTTGAACATGCATGCTTGCTAGTGCGTCGGTTGAGTGGACAATGCCGCCAAGTCAGCAATGGCTAGGAATCTTCCTAGCAATTTTTCTTGGTATCAAAGCAGCAATGCATCCATTGTTGAGTTGTATAGTAGAGATGCAGTAGTGGTAGCAACTGTGAGAGTCACAGCTATATGCACAGTCCGGGGAGGATCCACCAAGCCACGGTGACCCGCCAAAGTGGATTGCAACAACGGAGACACCCTTGCGATGAGAGGTGCAACCGCACCACCATGCCACCACCATGGGTGCAGCAAAGGGTTGTCGGACACTCTCCAACAGGAGTTAGGATACGTAATATTGCTAAGCAGTCAGTGAAGCTTCCAGGAAGCTTCATACTGGTCACACCTACCATCCACCACAGACGTTTGACAGTAAAAAGACCTCAAATGACCACTGTTTTAAGGATGTGAGGGCTCGTTAGAAATACCTGGTGATGACCTGTCCATCGCAATCACCCGTGCTTTGTTTTGTGCTCTATAGAATACTGAAAATGAAAACACCCTCTCAAAATGTGTTTTTTTTTTTTTTTTTTTTTTTTTAAATTTAAAGTTTACCACCATGTACTTCAACATCCACTATCGCATCATCATTCCCAAGTTTTCTTCATTTTAACAACCTTCATTCTGATGTCATCATTGTGGATGATGATGTCATCACCGACACTCGACCAAATTTCCGGCTGAGACAAAGTTTTCTACGACATTTGTATCCTCAAGTAACGCTACTGTTTTCTCATTGGGACCATTTCGACCTACATTGAACCATACCTATGGTGCCGGTTTACGATGAAGGAAAGGGGTTAGAAAACCCCTCCTCTTCTCCCTTATTTTTTCATGTAATAAGTCAACAGTTGTAGCCACATGCGATTGATGAACCTCGTTGGATGCATGATGAGATTCACAACCAGCAGTAGCATCAAAACAACGTTCTGCAAGGGATCACAGAGTTTCTAAGGGGAAGGTAAGGAGCCTCACAACAGACATTAGGAAGGACCCCTTGGAGCTACTCCATTTGTTCAACATTCTAAACCCTATACAATACCGCAGCCTTAGTACGTCCCATCACAGGTCGACGCCTCCAATAGGGACGAGGTAGAGGATGGAACACACAAGGAAAACATCCATGTCTTTGAGGAAAGCATTCGTGAGTTGCGTCTGGGATCAAAGTGTCTCACGCCTCCACTTTCTTGCCATTAAGATGAGCCACATCGTTCGGGAGCATTCACTTCTGCTGGCATTTCTCTCACGGGTGATCTCCCTATGCCTCATCCACCTTCTCGTGAGCCAGAGGTCACCCTCCCGAAGCAGCGGCGATCAAAGGACTTTGAGATACCTCCGATTTGTTAGCAGCAAGGAATTTGACAGTTTTAAGACTTTGTTTTAGGTGTAGGCCGACTCTAAGAGCATCTGGCCACACTACCACGACCAGTACCAGACCCGCGACGCTCACCAGGTCCAGAAAATAGTGAGAGCAATGCGTGTTCTGCTCTACACCATCAAGGGAGAATATGGTCAACTTCCGTCCCTTCCCCGATGAGGCCAGGACAGGGACAGGAGTAGACCCCGCGTTTATGCTGGGAGGTGGCCCTAACATTGCTTATGGGAAAGATCCATACCACAAGGGAGGCTCGCCTGTGTGTATTCCACTCTCTCTACAAGGTTTCCACAGTGCTTGCAACGGACTACTGGAGGCGTGCCATGCGCCTTTAAACACACCTTAGGACTGGTGGCGGGACACAGCTGTGGGTACTTGATGCCATCATGATGGGGGCACACTTGGACCACGTGAATTTGTTTGCAAAATTCGAGTTTGTGGCCCTCTCTAAGTTGTCAGAGTCACTACTGCTGCTTCCTTTGGCTCATCAATTATTTCTCTAGGCGGCATTGGATCATGAGGCTACTATTGCCCATCACCAGATTCCACTTGTAGGAGTTGTGACTGTGAACTCTCCTATGTCTCTTTCCTATTTTTCCATACCCAAATTTACCCATTTCTTCTCCTCCTCCACCCTGATCAGCCAGATTCAGGGCGTTGAAACAGGTGCACAGGGGAATAAGGGGATGAAGAGACGTGACAAGAAACAGGAGCAACAGCAGCAGCAACAAGTAGTCCCTTGACTGGACCACAATCATGTGCGGTGTCCAGGTGACACACATACAACGGATGTTCTTTCATGACACACGGCGAGTCATGTTGCAACAATGAAAGCAGCAAACGCCATCAGTTTCCTAGGTGGCAGAAGTGATCAAGACCTCTTGGATCGCACAATCGCAGAGCTTTGCCAGCTTTTGGTACTGCGTAAGGAGGGAGGTGCGGGTGTGTTATCACAGACAGGTGGTCTACAGACATCTTTTCCTTGTAAGGAATAATTTCCTGGCATGCTCTAATTCTCCAAGTGTCCATAGATGCTTAGGGCAAAGAGACTTCTCAGGGAGATGTGTGCTTCGGGTCGCCACACACAAAGTGAGCAGAATTTTGGCAGAATGCAGGTTGTGGAAACAAAGATAGTCTTAAGACCACTAATGTTTGTTTGATTTGTTGAGATTAGATCAGATTCCTTTTTCCTGGGATCTACGCTTTCCAGCGCATCCAAACAGGCCCAAAACAGAGCAGTAGAGCCTCTGTTACGGCCGTTGAAGGAACCCATGGTGGAGCCATCCACCATGTCCATGAACGGAGGTGACAGGAGGCGCTTCAATAGTGGCCCATTGAAGCAGTCTTCCTGGCTCTCCAACAGGGGGGGGGAGGCTTGCCTTAGTCCAGGAGACCTCCCAAATCCCTTCATTTATGGCCCACATTCCTTTGGAGTCCATTCGAGTCGAAATTGGACAACCGGCGGTGGAATTATCCCATGACCAATGACGTACACCCGGATTCCACCAGCCTATCACCCAAACTTTAGACGGGACTAGCTTTCTGAATCTGAGCAACTGAAAGATTGAAACCGCATGGAAACAATCACTCCAAATCTGTAGTCAAATAAAAAATCAAGCTACTCTCTAGTGGTCTAACCACAAAAACGGCAAAACAACATCCATGGTAAGAGCACATGTTTATAATCTCCCCGTGCACCTTCCATGCCGGCTGCCTCACGCTCACTGCTGCTCATCCTCTCCTGTGCCTTCAAGCCTCTCACAGCTTGTCAGTGCAAGCCCTACAAGGCTGATGATGTGCCAATCCTGGGACTGTGCCTTTGTCAAGTAATCTACAGGAATGTGCCTTGTGCTAGAATACTGCAGCATAACCTGTCCCTCCTCCACCATGTCGCGCGCCTAGTGGTAGTGGACGTCGATGTGATTCATCCTCCTGTGGTGTGTTGGGTTGTCGGTTGATGAGATGGAGCCGGTGTTATCCTCTTGAACAACCGTAGGCTCTTGCTACGGCACACCCAGCTCCTCCAACAATCTGCAGAGCCACATTACTTCCTTGACCGCCTCAGCCAGCACAATGTACTCCGCCTCCACTGTGGAGGTGGCGATGCAGTCTTACTTCTAGCTGCACCACGAGATCGCTGCACCTGTGAGGAATAAGACATAGCCAGAAGTGGGCCTCCTCCCATCCACATCGCAGGCGTAGTCCATGTCAGTGTAGCAGACCAGCCGCAAGGGGTCTGACTTCCAATTTCCATCTTACTTTAGGCACAGATGTAGTGTTGCCTGCAAGTACCGGAGGATGCGCTTCACGACCTTCCAGTGCAGTGGCCCGGGTTGGCCACAAACCTGCTTACCTGACCCACCACGTAGGCCAAGTCCGGCCGAGTCACAACCATGGCATACACGAGGCTATCCACCACACATTGGTAGGGTACCTCTGCCATGTCCTCCTTCTCCTCTTTTGTTTACGGCGCCATTGCCGCACTCAGCTCACAGCTTGTAGAGACTGGACTGCCCACTAGTTTGTAGTCCCTCATGCCGTACCGCTTCAGGACCTCAGCCACATACTTGGCCTGCCCTAGTTCAAGCTTGTCTGCCCTCTGATTCCTCTTGATACTCACCCCAAGGTAGTACTCAAGCCCCCCTCCCATGTCCATCATCTTAGACCTGCTACTCAACTGCTCCTTGAGCTGCTACAAAGCTGCCAGATCTGATGAGCACAGGATCAGATCATCCACGTAGAGTGTGACAATCTGACAGAGTCCCTTGCTGCACTTCACGTACATACCATAGTCTAGTTAACAATGCTTGAAACTGAGCTCTGTCATGTAGCCGTCTATCTGCTGGTACCAATACCTGGGTGCCTGTTTTAGCCTGTACAAGGCATTCCGCAGCTTTCACACCTCTCAAGTGCATCCACTTCCTCCGGCACCTCAAGGTCAATCTCCTTGTCAATGATGCCATTCAACAATAACGTCTTGATATCCATTTGGTGGATCTCCATATCCTTTGTGGATGCCACCACGAGGATCATCCGGATGCTTGTGAAATTAGCGACGGACACGAACGTCACATTGTAGTGTTTGCCTCTCTGTTGCGCATACCCCCTCACCACCAGCCGGGCCTTGTACTTCTCCGCCTCCCTTTCCTTGATGATCTTCACCTTGGACACCAACATGGAGCTGATCAGCTTCATGTCTTCTGGCCAATCCGCCACCTCCTAAGTGCCGTTCTGAGCAAGGTGGAACACAAGCTTAGATTTTATTGCGTCGTCCAATTGCTGCCCGTCAGGCCTTACAAGCACCTCTTGTATGGTTGTTGGCTCCATTATGGCTTTCATCATGTACCATGCCATGCCGACCCAACGGCTTGTGCTCATGCCATACCGCCTCACCGCATTCCGCTGCCTCCAGCTGCGACACGGCGACCTTGGTGACTTTGGCACCTGGCCGTGCTGCTGCTCTGCTGCAACATTGTCCTTGGCTGCGGCCTCCCCCATGTTGCATTTTGCGTCCTATGCTCCAGGGGCACCTACACATGCTGCATTGTCCTGGTGCGCTCCAGCACCACCGTTCTCCGAAGACCCATCTTCGACCTGTGCAGCCGCCGGCTAATCCTCACGGTCAAGGAATTGGAACCACTCTCCTTGGTTTGGAGAGTGTGCTGCGTCGATGGTGTTACTGCTACTACAATAGTTCTGCTTCTCATCAAAGGTGATGTTGCGGCTGGTGATGATGTATTGCGTCTGTGGATCAGAGAGGCGGTACGTCTTGAGTGCACTCTCCTACCCAACAAACGCACATGCCTTTGCACGCGGGTTCAGTTTGCTGTCTTCCCTGTGCATGCCTTGCACCAACGTGTGTTCTTTGCACCTGAACGCCTTCAGGTGTGCCATGCTTGGTTTGTCTTCACTTCCAGCCGCCCTTCCCCTTCAGCATTGCCATTGGGTGACGTTGGTGATATAGCACACCGTGCTCACGGCCTCGGCCTAGAGGCTCCGTGGAAATTTAGTGTTCACGAGCATCATCTACGCCATGGTGAGCAGCGCTTGATTTGTGCTCTTCACCATGCCATTAAATTGAGGTGTGTATGGAGTGGTCGGCTGTCACTCAATGCCCTGCTCCTTCAGCCACCCTCCACAGTCCACGTACTCTCCCCCATTGTCACTATGTAGTGCTCTGACCTTGCATCCAGTCTGCCTCTCCACCGCCACAACGTCCTTCTTCAGCCGGTCCAACACCTCACTTTTCTGCTTCAGAATTTGCTGATTTCTGTTGCACCAGTGATGTCGATGCCACAAACCATATTGCGCTCCGCAATCTCCTGCATGACTGCAAGCGATGAGTGCCCCAACCATCAGTGCTACAGCTACAGGTCTACTCCCCTGCCTTTAGCAAGGTTGATGGCGTGTTCTTGCGGATCTGCTTCGTCTGCGGCCGAGGGGAAGACATGTAGAGGCCTCCCTCATGCTTTGCCTTGAGCATGTTTCTTGTTACACTCTCCTTCCCCTACACTTGCACAAGTGTTTTTCACTGGTTTTCTTTCTCTAGAACACCAGCATTTGCTGCAGCACCACCTTTCCCATGTGAGCACAGAAGATGTATCCAAGCACATTCAGACTCAGCCAATCCTTGTTCCTGGCATGGCTTCCTTCAAGAAGCCGTCGAAGACTAACCTCTTTTGTGCGTAAGGCAAGATGCATTATTTCACTTATCCTCACTCCACTTCCCGAGCATCGTGTTTGCTTGAATGTCTATACTCATACCTTCTCCGTCCTTTCCTTGTCGAATCTCCATTAGAACTCGGGCGACATGTTCTCATCCGAACTGATGTATAAACTTGGATTAGGTGGGTGTGCTACCTCTGCCATAAGAGCGATGCCATCCCGGTAACCTGCTTGTTGCTGGTGATGGCTGAGTGCCAGTCTCGTCATACCCTCCAGACGTTCTGCTTGGATCGTGGTGGTGATTTTTTAGGCGAGATCGACACCTTATTTTTTAGCATGGTTTTTTTCTCCAGCTCTCCGTCCCTTCTGTACCACACCAGAATGGCATACCTGAGCGCTGGAACCAACGCATGGAGAATGCGGTCCATGCCATGTGGTCCGAGCACAGTCTTCCTGAGTCCTTTAGCTTTGATGGGTTCTCCTACATGACATAGGTTTAGAACCACATACGGTGCGGTCCTCGTTTGGACCATGTCACATAATACAAGCTGTAGTTTGGCCATCGCATCTACCTCTCTCTTCCTTGTATCTAGGAGTCCCTAGCCTACCTCTGGTACATCAAGGACCACTAGAGGTCCCAGGTCTCACCTCGGGGTCGCATGTGTTCCTTCCTTGGCATTTCCCCGCAGTCAAAGGTCTGGTGCTTTTGGGACCCCACTCAGCACCACATTGTCAAATCTCGTTTTTTTTTTCTTTTTTTCTTTCTTTTAGTGGCCTGTAAGGTAGTGCCAGGGATTAAAACATTACCAAGGGCCAGGTGGATCACCCATAGTCTGACCCACGCCGTGCGCGCAAACCCCGGACAGGTTGTGGGCGCATCATTCATGACTTAACCGCTAACTGCCACTGGAACGGGACAACAACCTCTAGTAACCGGTAGAGCTCACACCAAGGTGGAAATATACCACTGGCTGGTTTGAAGCTGATCCGCGGGTTCCCCTGGACTTACGTGCGACTTCCGGCATAAAAGGGTTGCCCTGGCTGGTACCAGGATCTTCCAAGGTCATGGATAGGCAACACTGGTTACTAGCTTCCCTTTGCAGTAAGCGTGTCCGGTCTATTCCGCTAACCTCAATCCCCCCCAAAAACCAACTATTACGTGGCCTAGGATGAGGACTACCTTACCCGTGTGGGTGTTGTCTTGACAATGATCTTTTCTTTAAGGCTCTCACCTTCCGCAACCTGTCTAACATTCTGTCACTGGCCGCCGACCACGTTCTTCTCTGTGTGGCTTCTAGGCGGATGG
>SZWC01021033.1:34610-47509 GCA_023375785.1 Penium margaritaceum
GGGGGGGGGAGGGAGAAAGAGAAGAATTGTGTTCGTTCAGCCAGTGGGATGTGTGAAGCCCCAATGGGCCAGCTATTGACAGACGCAGAGCTCCCCTGTGCAGTCAAGGGAATATGCTGCATACCCGTTGCACATTTGTGCTGATGTTGCATTAGGGCTGTCAACCTGGGCTGTGAATGCTGAGAACACGTCTGGGATGGGCGCGAAGGGGAAGGGTGCAGCTGGAAGCAGTCAAGTGCACTTTTGGTGTGGAAATCTTTCTGATGTTAGCAGTACCAGAGTAACACGGCATTATCATTGCCGGAACCAGATCTTCTTGGCAGATACCTGGGCTCACAATCAAAGGGTGCAACTACATGCAGCCTCTCTAGTCACCTCAGCGTGCATTTTGTTTTCATTTCCTGAATGATAGGATATTATACGAATAAGGAACACATGCTACCAGGGACCAGGACAGTTTGAAAATCACAGTGGCCACCCACGGCACACGTAGGTTAATTAAGAAGGAGATTGAGAGGTCAAATGACGCTCATATTCCAAATGACATTGCCTTCCTTATAACAAGGTCAATGTAGTACGGATCTGACAATGCCCATCTGGGCCCAGCAGCCAAAAGTCTATGCATGCACAGAGGTAACATGTGCACGTCTGAAGTTCTGTCGAGTGATATGATTTGCTACAGAAATTGCAGGTGCAGACTGCTAATGAAAATGCAAGGGATTGAAACCTCTCTGACGATCTCTGTCTCTCTGTTGTTTGCATCCTGTCCGTGTCTCTCATCTTGTTGCATCTTGTCCATCGTCTCTCTGGTTTTTCTATTTATCACACCGTTTCTAAAATCTCGCTGCAGGTGTGATTGTCAACCGCCAACCACTCTGTTGGCACGTGACCGCACCACAAACACTTTCAGCTGCCAGTGCCGCAGTGCACAACGCCTCGTTGTGTCGGCAGGAAAGCGCTACTGCACCTGCCCCACGGGATTCCGCATTGACAACACCACCACCAGCGGATGCAAAGGTGGGTATTCTCTCTTGTTTCTTCACTGTTTTCATCTTGTTTTGATTCCTTGATTGCTGGTTCACGCCTGCATGCATGGCTCAGAGTGAACTCCACATGCACTGTATGCTTCCGTGCCATCAACAGTGTAGCCATTGGATGCAAAGGTGGGTAGCACAAGTATGGCAGTGCCCTATTGTGGCAAACCCCTGTGCATCCAAGTGTGCTGCTTCAAATTCCTAAAAACAAGTTAGAGGCTTCCTTCAGAAGGACTCGAAAGGATGAAATTTTCAGGCAGGGCCGCAGTTGTGCCCAGTTGTTGCATGGAAAGCACTTTTGGTAGCGGATGCACAGATGGGTATCACATAGGTTGGAGCCATCTTTCCAGCTGCACGCACTTCCTCTTTGGTCTTGGCAGAGTGTTTCTCTCAGCATGCTCTGACATGTACGTTCCTATTCATGTAACCCTTCCATGCACCTCAGCCCGTTTATGTTCTGTCCAATACCTTTTCCCTCTATCTTTTTTGCCAATGTTTTCCTTCACTTGCTTGTGTGCCTGAGCATGGCTTTTCTCGGCACGCACCTATCCATGCAAACCGTCCAACAAAGTGCAAGATTTGTCACTGTGTAGCGCTGTTGCAGTAAGAACCTTCTCTTTCAACAATTTTTTTTCTTTCCACTGGAAGAAGAAGAAGAAGAAGAAGAAGAAGAAGAAGAAGAAGAAGAAGAAGAAGACAAGGACAATGAAGAAGAAAAGAATGGGACCACCATGCTGTTGTATTTCTTGAAATCTTCCTGAATGCTCATCAACAGAAGTGCAAGTTCACAAAAATTCGCTGAATAATTCAATTAACGAGGATCTCTGTTTTGACTTCAAAAGAGTGTGTCCTCAAGCCTAGTTTCCATGGTCGACATCCCCACTTTGCTTTCCTAACTCTGCCAGTTTTGGATGTCCCTCGTGGCATTTGTTTTCTTGTTTTCTTCCCTGCAGCCATTAACCCATGTGTCACGCCAACGACGTTTCGTTGTCCATCGGATGCCCGTTGTGTTTACCTTTCACCGGCAAAGGCAACATGCCGGTGCAGCAGACTAAAGGTGTACCGCAATGGCAGATGTGTATAATGCTCTTATGAGATCTTGCAGCACGAGATGTTCACACACGCTACAGTTGGCCTTCGTAGGGGACTGGCTGTACAACAACCAAAATTCAAGAGGCCGCCGTGATTGGATGTTGAGCCTAGGCAGGCCCCAAGCGACCTTGGCTCAACATCCAACCTGATGCCTGAGCCATGAGGTTGCCTCAAGTGCTTGAGTTCTAAACAGTTCTCAGGTTTTCCTGCAGCAGCCCCAAAGGAGATGAATGACAGGAAGTAGTATCGGTGCACCCCTGCAGCAGGATTCATGTAACTTTCTTTAGCTGAAGGCTGAAGTCTCTACCAGAAATTCCCACTCTAACTGCAAGCATGCTACACAATTTCTTGGTGTCCAGGCAGTTGGTGACCAGACACTGGTGGTGTTGGCAACAGTGACATGACAGCAATTCCATGCTCATTTGCATTTGAGCAGCACCACTGCTCAGCTGCCCAACTGAAAGGCTAAAGATCTGCTGAAGGGAGCCAAGACCTCACATAGACACTTTCAACATCGTCTAGACTATTGATTTTCATCCTGCTGCCCAGTTCCCTGAACTGCGACAGCAGCTTCAGCACCAGTAGCACCAGCACCGGTGAGAACCCATCATAGAAGATGATTTGCATGAAGGTTAAGCTGCACATGAAGCATCAAGAAAACCCATCCTGCACTTGATCAGCTTGGTTCTCCACACAGGAGAGAACCAAGCTGGGCTTCTAATCCTTGCAAGATGTATGGCTGCTGTTGCATGAAGGCTGTGTACTTGTGTCAGTCACAACAGTCTGTGAGGCACACTGTTCCTCAGCTGAGGGTCCATCCGAGCATCTCAGCAGTGAAAGGGCAAGGGAAATGGGACAGCTGTTTTGTAGAGACTTGCCTGCAGGCTTGTCATGAGCCCCATCTATGCATTACGCACAACTTGACCTTGTTTTCCTTCAGGGCACTTTTACGCAAAGCCATAGCGACGTCAACATCATCCACCATCTACCATTGACTCACCATATTTCTGCCAGATATTAAGCCTTTTGACGGCAGCTGAAGTGTACAAGTTTACTTGACAATCTAACAGCTCTAGACGAGCTGACAAGTACTTTTTGACAACTCTTCCAGTACTTTTTCCATGTACCCAAAAGACAGATAAAGAAGAGTAACTTGTCATGTCTTCAGGGTACATGGAAAAAATACTGGAAGTAAACGGAGGGATTGGAATTAAAAAATACAGCCAGGTAGATTGTAAAGCACTTTGGCTGAAGTAGGGGCCACGCTATTTTTCTTCTTCCTTCATTTGATGACACCCACATTTCTATGTCCGAGCCCGGACTCCCTCACATTCACATGTAGCAACTCCCGGCACGTGTACAGCCTCCAATTGAAATAAACCAATCAATTGTTGTTTTCAATGCATATTCGAGTACTTATACATGGTAAGTATGCACCACAAGTGTTGGAAAAGTTCCATGACCTAGTGTGGTGAAGGCCAGAAATGACCATTTTGCCTTGGTCGCTTGAGGCCTGCCTAGGCTCAACATCCAATCATGTGACATGCATATTTATAAATCGATAGTGGAATATCATCGTCTCGGTGTGTCGAATAGTTGACCAAAAGGTCGTGATACTTATGCCATAGATTTGTGAGAGTGGTCGAAGTTGTCTAATGATTTGGGAAGATTCATTGGGGGCGAGGGCAGTTGGCCGGTTTGTCCTCGACCGTCGGAGTGAATATCCAAGTTCTGCGACGCAATCAAAGATATACTCGGACATGGATGCCATAGAAAAACAACCGAGTATCTAGTGAAATGGCATGGTTATGACACCGTGTGCAACAGCGGGGAGCCCTACTGTTACGTACGAGACATACATGAGTCCGTAATATTTCCAAGTCGACATTTTTGTTATTACACAAACAGCCCACCGCGTCGCTGGACCTCGATATTCACTCCGACAGTCGAGGACAAACCGGCCAACTGCCCTCTCCCCAAGTGAATCTTCCCAAATCTTCTGACAACTTCGACAACTCTCGCAAATCTACGACAGAAGTATCACGACCTTTTGGTCAACTTCTCGACGCACTGAGACAGATCTTGGTTTGTAAATATGCATCTCGCATGATTGGATGTTGAGCCTAGGCAGGCCCCAAGTGACCAATGCAAGGAAATCATCCCAGTTCTCTATGTATACATATGCAAGATCTCTTCTAATGTGTGGTCATGGAATCAGTCTACCTATTTGTCTGTGGGTGGAATGTCGTCCATGCCTTCACTTGTGTTCCGTATTGTTTATTCAATAGTTGCCAAAACGCCTTGCAAAAGGGCACTTTTCCACGATGCCATAGCCGTCTCGGAAGTGTATACCATGTACCATTGACTCGTAGTTTTCCCAGATATCCTGTAACTTTTGACCATATAGGAGATATATTTTTGCATGTGTTCATTGTTTTGGGAGGCTAAACTCTTCTTTTGTTGAAATATAACCTCTCAAGCCTTGCTACTATGGGGCGTGGGAGGAGCCGAACCCTAATATAACCCACAATCCTTCCATGTTATAAGGGGGGACTTTTGGAAATATTTTCTGAACGATTTTTTCAAGCTCAAAACATGGGTGGATCGAAAACACTAGCGGTCAACATGGTGATGAAAAATGATGTATCTTCATTGGTAGATGGTGTATCACTTTGGCAGAAGTAAGGGGACACACTATTTGTCTGCATGTAAAATGAGGATCACCGTCTGAGTGGGATGTCATGGTACTTCCTCACTCTCAAACGCAAATTCATGAAATGTTATGGTAGTCGGATCCAGCTATCAACGGTGTTCCATCATGAAACCAATGGTAAAATGGAGAGAACCGGTCAGACACTCGAACCACTTCTACGCACATTATGGGAGCCACACGGCACCAATTGGATAGCTAAACTTTAGCCCGCCGAACTCGCATACAGCTCTACCATTTTTAGCGTAACAGGTAATGTGGTCCATGGTAAACTCCTTGCCACATGGGCATGATTAGAGGGTCAGAGCAACATTCTCACGGTTGATTTCCAACGCCGGGACTTCTCAAGCGTTTGGGAGGAAACACGATAGACCTTTACGAAGACACAAGCAGCCATCAAGTGAACAGTCAACCGACATTGCAATGATGACATGTTCAGCACTGGAGATAGTGTCTCATGCTCGGCGAACATCAAACTCCAATGCCAATACTTTGGGAAGCTCAAACCCTGATGGTTGGTATCGTTTGAGATTGAGCGAATGCAAACCTCTATCATTGCTCGACTTTGCCTGCCTGAAAGCATGGTGATCCATCCCATTTTCCACAATAGCAACATTAAGCACTGTCGGGCACTAGTGTTAGCTTCCTTGACAGAGACGTCGCCTCCCCACCTCCTGTAGGGGTGGATGAGGATACGGAGTACGTGATCAAAGATATACTCGGACACAGATGCCATAGAAAAACAACCGAGTATCTGGTCAAGTGGCACGGTTATAACATCGCGTGTAACAGCAGGGAGCCCTGCTGTTACGTACGAGACATACGTGAGTCCTTAATATTTCTGAGTAGGCATTTTTTATTACAAAAACAGCCCAGTGCGTCGTGGGACCTCGATATTCACTCCGAAGGTCAAGGACAAACCGGCCAACTGCCCTCGCCCCCAATGAATCTTCCCAAATCTTCTGACAACTTCAACCACTCTTGCAAATCTACGAAAGAAGTATCACGACCTTTTAGTCAACTTCTTGAGGCACCAAGACGAATCTTGATTTTTAAATATTCATCTTGCATCTTCACCGTCGATTCTTGAAGCCCCCCAATTGCTCGACAGACCTTCTAAAATCTGACCACTCACGACGCGACTCCGCACGTGTCACTCGACAATCGACCCAACGACCCCGACTACGTCTCATTCGTAACTCGACGCTTGTACATTAATATGTTCTATCATTTTGACACTTTTCATTGAAGACCACTTACTACTAAATAAAAACTGCTCAAGTGTCTCAAATTTTGAATCGTGTTCTGCCTCACAATTTCTACTTGTTCACCATCTATGCTCCGTTCAGCATAATGCTTGATATCAGATTGCAGCAGTGTTGGAGAGGCATCCGACTGCTTTACTCATCTGGAGGACTACTCGCACAAGCCGTCAGTGCATCTTGCACATCAAGACTTCACAAACTTTACGACTATGACGTAAGGCGAGCGAGCGCAACCGACAACCAGTAGCAGGTCTTTGGCGACGACTTCGACGATGGAGGAGTAGATACACGTGAACCATGAAGCGAGAGCGAATGCTGGCCTGGCAGGCTATGTGGCAGCTGGATCAACCCCTACGGCTTCGACGGCCAATCGGGTCACAGACCCAACGGCAGTAAACCAGCCACCCCTACCGGCAGCCTCAACGATGACACTGGCACTGGACGACAGGCGCGCATCACGAGGAACTGGCAAACCGAATCTCCGCCCTTAAGGGGATCAAGAGCCATCTACTCCAACAACTCAAATTCACGGTGGAGGCTTTTTGCAACACAAATGCACGTGAAGCGGTGCTCATCGAGAGAAATTCCCAACTCTTGAGCGAATCCAAAATTTTTCCGGTCCCACCATAACCGTCTGATCCTGCAAACTCTAAAGGAACGGCGGTTTGGATGTGGCTGACGATTTTGGAGGTGTATTTCACTGCTACTGGGGTCAACGATGAATAAAAAAGATTGACCTTGCTGCCGCGCTTTTGTGTGGCACGGTGCTAAGCTGGTGGTCTGATCTAAAGGCCATCCAACGACAGTAGGAGACTGACGAAACATCATCAACAGCCAACGACGCCCGTCTCATGTCACCGACCGTAGGCATTCTACCCTGGGAGAAGATCAATCCAAAATGGCAAGATGCGCTGACGCCACCAACTCACTGGAACAAAGTCTCGCGTGCAATGCTTGCACATTTTTCATGACTGGACAAAACGTCTTACATACGATACAAACTCCAGCATCTTTTTTAGCAGTCCAATGTGGCAGAGTATACGCGGAGATTCCGCGATATCATCACCGGTGTAGACATTACCCCAGACGAACTCTGTTTTCACTATAACGACGACCTCAAGCGGGATATCCAACAAAGAATTGCCATCTTTGGCATCCAAAACAACTTGTCACAGCAAAAAGAAGTATCGACAACACCAACTATATTGCTCCGATCCAGCAATCCTACGACTGGCGACCTCCCAACCACAATTATCGTGGAAAGAGATAATGCCAGTCGGCGGAATCCTCGACTCTGGTGGAAGTGGACATCACCCACCAAATAGATACACACGCTTGCTACAGCCACGGAAAGGTCAGGCACATCGCTCGCAACTGTCGGAGTAGGCAGCACACCAAAAGGGGTGGGGGGAGTTGTAGAAAGAATGAGTCGGGAAACGAAAAAGGGCAGGATTAAAAGGCATAAATATTGTCCGCACGGAACGATCTGTGCTGAACGATCGCCAATCTGAACAACCTACATCGCTGCAGAGGATTTTTGAGATTGCAAAGTTTGACGAGGGATACGCGGACGACCAACCGGTGATATTGCTAACAGACGAGTCTTGAGGATGCAAGAGTCACAGAACGGTACTGGCACTATTGGATGGAGGAGCTTTGCACAACTTTGTAAGCAATGACATGGTGCATAAGCTGGGTTTGCAGACCGAACCAGGGGTGTTTCAAAGAAAACTATCAAAGGGATATTGCAAATACAGAGACTCTAAGAACTACTACGACTATAGGTGGGAGATCTATGGGATGTAGCGGTCTGGAGGTCCTGTCCAATGAGTGATCACAAAATCATTCTCGGACAATGTTTCTTGTACCAGCATCATGGAACAGCGGCAACGTTTACATGGAGATTGACGGTACCAAGCGAAAATTTCCACGTGTGGGATGGAAGACGATAGCAGAGGTGGAAGCAACAAAGGAAGCCGCATTGCCAAAAAGCAACAACCCGTACAGCCCATACTACTCAACATGGCCAAAACATTGTATGCCACGAGGGGCTTGTGAATGGCTAGTACACCTCAAGCCAATGGAAGAAGCGAAAGTAGCAGCAGTTGACTCATCGGTCTCATCAGCCTCATCGGCATGAGCAAAGTTCGTGATGGTACCCAAAGAGTTCGCACCACTCGTCCAAGAGTTTGCGAACGTCTTCCCCAAAAAACTCCCGGGAACCGTACCTCCTCAACGAGACATCGAACATCACATTGGACTGAAGCTAGTAGCCGACCCACAGTTCAAGGGGCCATTCAGATGAGCGGTCACGAACTGACCGAGTTGAAGAAGCAGCTCGATGAGATGATCGGTCAGGGGTTCATCCGCCCTTCCACTTCACCATACAACGCACTAGTACTGTTTGTAAATATGAAAACTCATGAGATGCAATTTTGGCCGCCGTTTGACCGAGTTTTTGTATCACGCCATCAACAGCAGACGGATCACCATGGATCCGAAAAACGTGGCAACAGTCGTTGATTGGCTGACACCAACCAACGTTCAAGACGTTGAATCTTTTCTCGTCTTCTGCAATTATTACTTGCATTTCATAAGGGATTACGCTCGAGTGTCAGCGTCTGTCTCCGACCTCACTCAAAACAAAAATGAGTGGCGGTGGGGAGACAACAAAGAAGAAGCGTTCAACACTTTGTAGAAAGCTCTAACATCGGCGCCAACCCTACAATTCACCAATCCAACGGTTGACTACGTCATGGCCATTCAGACTGAGCCATTGGCGCAGTCCTCGAGCACGACCATGGCGCAAGTAAACCGATCGCATACATGTCTTGAATCCTGCGAGGACCAGAACTCAATCACGCCGTACACAAGAAAGAAATGTTGGTGGTCGTACATGCATTCAAGACTTGGTGGTGTTACTCGGAGTGCCACCGATGCATCGTAGGCAGTGACCACCATGCATTGTCTTATCTGAAAATGCAGCCAAACCTCAACCGTCGTCAAACCCGATGGATGATGAAATAAATTCATCATCAGCTAAAACCATAGTGATAAAAAAACCGAGAAGAAATTCCTTATGAGGTTCTTCTTCAATATGTTAGTGAATTGTTATACATAATGCTATATCGTCAAGCACATTTGTTCAATTTTTCATTTGTGTTTTTTTTAGATTTTACATCCACACAAGCTGGAATAAATACAGCGTA
Source organism: Penium margaritaceum (assembly GCA_023375785.1). NCBI lineage: Eukaryota > Viridiplantae > Streptophyta > Zygnematophyceae > Desmidiales > Peniaceae > Penium > Penium margaritaceum. The sequence goes on from SZWC01021033.1 coordinate 43,921, forward strand.
GCTTGAAGTAATTTAGGAAGATTTCACCCAAAACCATACACAATGTTTAAGAGCACACATCGGCGAACATAAAAAAACGTTTGAACGAATGTGGGTGACAGTTTGGCAGTCCATGTACAACCAGTTTTGGCTTCTACGGACGAGGTGTAGTCTCATGGCAAGCCTTCCATTATGTGGTCCACATTACGGGCAAACATTTGCCTCTTAAGAGATATTGATATGAATACGTTCACTCGTTTACAATGCAATCCTATGCACGCTTTGCGTGCAACACCTGTCCCTTGTTTTTTTGGGTTACATAGTAACCCTATTACAATCGCTTCGCGTGCCAAAACATGCTTAAGAAAATTGTGATTTGTGGATTGGCCATTTTTCTGACACATCTACCAATCAAGGTGCAAGAGTCTGTCCGACTGTATGCCCCTCCACGACCGCGGACGCACAGAGAGGGTCAGCCCTGAAGAAAAAAAATCACGGCCATCGACCTAGATGTCCGGACAGACCCCGGATAGTACGGAATGACTGGTCTGACGGTAAGAATAAAGGGTAAGGACTGTACGTTGGGCTGGGTCCAACCCCTCCAGTCCATTGTCGAGCAGAAATTAATGTTGTTTTCCCCCTCCATGTCGCTCCTCCTTGGCCTCGCCCTGTCCTGTTTCTCGGAACTGGTCGTCATGGTAAACTCTTGAGACTCGTGAACGCGGCTTCAATCAGGGTCAAAATGCAATTGAAAGACAAGAAATTTAACCACCGTCATAGAATAAGGTAAATAAATTGAATTCTACATATGATTACGACATCTTGTTTTTCATTTCATAAGGAAACATTCAAAATTCATCCAAATTTGTCAAATTTCATTTTTGTGTACAGTTCATAATAGATGTGTGAAACTAGCATGTTCACAATACAAGAAAACGACATTAATCTCCTTAAAGTAAATTCATCATGAGATAAAACCATATTCACAAGAAAACCGAGAAGAAATGCCTTTTGAGGTTCTTCAATATGTTGGTGGTATATTATTATACAAAAAACCGTATCGTCAAGCGCATTCGTTCAATTTGAGGTTGTTCTCTTTTAGATTTTATATCCACACAAGATGGAATAAATCCAGCATAGCTTGAAGTGATTTAGGAAGAGTTTGCCCAACCATACACAAAGTTTAAGAGCACACATGGGCAAACAAAAAAAATTAGTTTGAATGAATGCGAGTGACAGTTTGGCAGTCCATTTACAACCAGTTTTGGCTTCCACGGACGGTGTAAAGTCTCATGGTAAACCTTCCATTATGTGGTCTAGATTGTGGGCAATAATTTAACCTCTTAAGACATACTATTATGAATACTTTTGCCTGGTTACTATGTAACCCTATGCACGCTTTGCGTGAAACACCTGCCCCTTGTTGGGTTACATAGTAACCCTTTGTTTTCTTACATTTGTGTGTTTGTGCCGCAAGAAAATCGTGATTGGTGGATCGGTAATTATTCTGACGTATCCACCAATCAGGGTGCAAGAATTTGTAGGACTGTATGCCGCCCCACGTCCGCGGACGCCCTGCTGAGGTTGACCTAGAAGAAAAAAGTCACGGACATCGACGTAGATGTCTGGACAGACCCCGGATACTACAGAATCACCAGTCCAATGCCAGAGAAAAAGGGTAAGGACTGTTCGTTCGGTTGGGTCCAGCCTTGGCCTCGACCTGTCCTTTTTCACGGAACTAGTCGTCATGACGAACTCTTGTGACTCGTGAACCTGGCTTCAAATAGGGTCAAAATGCAATTGAAAGAAAAGATATTCAACCACTGTCATAGTAGAAGGTAAATAGATGAAGTTGTGCCTATAATTACGTCATATTATTTTTCATAACATAATAAAACATTCAAAATTCATCCACTTTTTTCAAAGTTTTTTTTGTGAAGTTCATCATAGATGTGTGAAACTAGCATGTTCGCATAGAATAGAAAATTAATCTCATTAAAAGAAATTCATCATGAGATAAAACCAAATTCATGAAAAAAAACGAGAAGATATGCCTTTTGAGGTTTTTCTTCAATATGTTGGAGAATTGTTATACATAAAGCTGTGTCATCAAGCACATTTGTTTAATTTTCAGTTGCTTTTTTTTTAGCTTATACATCCACACAAGCTGGAATAAATCCAACATAGCTTGAGGAAATTTAGGAAAAGTTCGCCCAAACCATATACAATGTTTAAGGGCAAGAATGGGCAAACAAAAAAATAGTTTGTATGAATGCGGGTGACAGTTTGGCAATCCATTTACAGCCAGATTTTGCTTCCACAAACGAGGTAAAGTCTCATGGCAAACTTTCCATTATGTGGTCCGGATTGCGGGCAATTATTTAGCCTCTTAAGCAATGTTAATATGAGTATTTTGCTTGGTTACTATGTAACCATATGCACACTTTTCGTGTAACACCTGCCTCGTTTTTTTTGTGTGTGGCATAGGCTGCCCTAGAGGTGAGGGAGGCCATTTTACGGATCTGGCCATGTTTTTCAATTCTCTTACGTCTGCGGCCGACCAGCCTAAACCCCTCACGTATTTGGCCTACTTTGATGGTCGACGTAGAGCCATGGCCAACTTTGTTTCTGTTTGAACCTACTGCAATGAAGTGACGAGGGGGTCTTATGTATTTGGCCGTCGTTTTGCTACTTTGTTACAGATCTAGCTGTACTTGGAAGTCATGTCAGCATGCTTTGACAGCCTTGAACATCGCATGTGCGACGCCCGACGTATGAAGATGATCACAACTGGTGTGTTTGGGAGGGGGTGGGGGGGAAAGGGGGAGAATATGGAACGCTCGATAGTTTTGTTGAGGGTGCGTTTGGATGGCACCACATGGCCGGGAGCTCTCGGCTGTGTTGTTAATATGGGCAGAATCGACGGGGTTTGGGACTCTACATCGAGAAAAGTGCTACGCCAACCCAGCCCTCCCGTCGATCCCTGCGTTGACTACAAAACTTTTGTGGTCAACGACTGACGTGGTGCGACTCAAACAGGCCATCACATTCATCAAATCACGACCGCCTCCATTTCCGTGGAAACCCTCATCTATCCCGTTCGTTGCAATGCCTTACATCGTAAGGATTGCAACTGCTTTTGCAACAATTATGAACTCTAATGGAACTTCAAGACCAAAACAGTCCTATAAACTGTAAAACACATCGTTCATTTCCTCTTTTCAACGAAACATGATGAAGAACAAAAAAAATTAAAACAATGTTTACTTATGAACATAAAATTAAATAGGTTTGCAAAAAAAACATGATAGTATTTACTTCCATGTAATGATACATGTACATATACATATGAATTTACATTCACATACATCTAAACATACATGTAAACATACACATATAAAATCATGATTACGTATGCATATGCATGTACATTTCCAAATGCATATACGTATCTATATACATATACATATACATATACATATGCATATACATATACATATACATATACATATACATATACATATACATATAAATATACATATACATATACATATATATATACATATACATATACATATACATATACATATACATATACATATACATATAC
>SZWC01021034.1:1869-31680 GCA_023375785.1 Penium margaritaceum
TGAGTGTGGAGGCCAGTGGACCGTACATTGGTAAGTCAACACTTGAGTACCAATACTATCACCCCGACCTCCGGTGTTCTATTCCCAAGGGTTGTGACACATTGGATCACTTTTTAGAATGGTTGAAAAGAAATTCCATGAACCGTATCAATATTTTGATGTTACTTCATTGACTTCTTGATGGCGCTAGACATTCATAACACCGTGCATGAAAAATCTTGAAACCCCCCAAAGTATTGGCAGAATTCATCAAAACGACCACTCACAACGCGACGTCACACTTGTCGCTTGACTGAAGCGTCCAAGTACCAAAATATGCCCTGATTCTTAGAACCATATACATGTGTTGAAGATATCCAACACTTTTGATTGAATTACACTTACTGCTTGTTTCAAATAATCCAACTGTCTGAATTTCCCAATTGTCTTCTACTCCGCACCTCATCCTTGTGAACCACCTACATTGTGCTCAATGTAACACCAAATCATCGACGGAGCCTCTTCAAGTAACCACTCACAATGGAAGTCCTAGACGTACACGAGTCCTTGTACTCTGCGAGTGGGCATTTATTTTCATACGTTTGCGGCCCACTGCACTTTGACCTAAGGATTTCGACGCCGACAAGCCGAGGGCATTTTGGCCACCTGCCCGACCTCCGGTTTTCCGTTCCTGTAGGTTTTAAAAAATTCAACCACTTCATAGAATGATAAAAACAATACAGTATCAAAAACCATATTGATGTTTTGATGCTATTCAGTCCATGTCTCAACGACACTAGACTTTTTTAAAACTGCGCCTCTATGTTTTCAAAACCTGCCAACTTCTCAACAGAGTTTCTCGAAGCGACCACTCATTGCACGACCTTGCACATGTTGCTTGGCTTGAGCACCAAAAACCCAACATATGCCTCATTGTGGTTCTATTTTTTGTATGCATGTGCTCGACTTGTTTGACACTTGTCATGAAAGTACACTTACCACTCAATACCAATTCCTTGAATCGTCTACTGCTTCATACTTCATCCTTGTAGACCACCCACATTTTGCTAGGTGAAATACTTGGTATCAGAGTACAACGGTGCTAGAGGAGAAGCTGACACATTTATTACCAGGCAACAACATTGCACAAGTCTTCAGCTCATCTCCACCATTTAGAAATTCGTAGACCTTGTAATGACCACGATGGTTGGAGCGAGCATATCCGTCGACGAGCAGCGGTAACCAACAAACTTCGGTGATGGAGGATCAGCAGAACACAAACAATGATGCTCTTCAAGCAAACCAGAAAGCAACAACACTTTTTACGGTGAATGACTCAGCATGGTTGATCCCAAAGGCCAAATGGTGACGACCCCTCAGGCTTCGTGAACCATCCGCCCCCGCCATTGCCTCGAGGGTCGACAGTTGGTGCGATGGGAGGTAATGGCCAACACGCATGGATCAACGAAGACATGTACCAGAAAATGTTAAGGCTCAAGAACCTCAACACCCATCTGCTCTTGAAACTCAATGCAACAATGGAGGAGCTATGGAGTTTGCGTGCACGGGAAGCATTGCTCATCGAGACTAATTCTCAACTCAAGCGTGTGAATCTCAAATTTGACCAGAGCTGCCTAAACCGTTCAATCCTGCAAAGTCAAAGGAACCGACGGTTAGGATGTGGCTGATGAGTTTGGATGTGTACTTCACCACTGCTGGGGTCAACAACGACAAAGATAGAATGTACATCGCAGCCTCGTTTTTGCGTGGCACAACTTTGAGTTTGTGGTATGACCTAAAGGCCATTCATTAGCAGTAGGAGACGGAAAGAGCCCGACCAACAGCTCAAACAACTGATCTCACATCGCCGACTGCAAGCATACGACCTCTTGAGTAGAATAATCTGTTATGACACAACTCTTTGACTCCACGTAAGAGCTGGAATGACTTCACACGCGCCACCCTTGCTTGCTTTGGGAAAAGGAACAAAAAGTATGACACACTCTACAAGCTTCAATGCCTGTGTAAGCAATCTGGCAGGTCAAATATCAGTAAGAGGGGAATGCAACATGTCCACACATTTCCACCTTGGGAGCTGACATTAGCCTACATCAACCTACATCAACCTACATCAGCCTAGATCTGCTTGCAATGGCCAACGTGAACAGGGAAGCAGTTACCTCTTCTCACCAAAAACCTACAGCGGCCTCAATCACAGGTGCATCATCATGAACAACAGGTGCAACAGTTGTAGCAGTTGTACTTGTAGGCATTGCAGGGACAGGGGAACCAAGGAACCATTCTTCCATCCTTAAGTTTGATGGGGGGGGGGGGGTTGCATTCTGGAAGTGGCAGATTGAAATCATCACAGGTGATAGAGAATTTCTGAGATATTTTGACGGAACCATCCCAGTACCAAAGGAGGAGGGTACTGGCCTTTTGGCACGGGTCAAGCTCAGCAAGAAGGCCCTTGCAGTTCTTGTGTCCTCCATACAACCCTCAGTCCTTTCACACACCAATGGTTGTACACTAGCAAACGCAGCATACGCCAAACCAGGCAAGTTATTTCAGTCCTTCTCACTTTCCAACCGTCTCTTAACTCTACAGAACCTCATCAGCGTAAGGCTTGGTGAACGGGAAGATGTCTCTGCCTTTACGCATGAATTTGAGACACTTTCGCAACAAGCCACCAGCATGGGGTGGGACCTGAAATCCAATATGCGCGTCATGGTCTTTGTGATAGTGTTGCGAGAGAGCTGGATCCCATTATCATAATGACTGGAGGGTGCACTCGAGAGAGTTTCCTACACCATTCTCTTAGAGAACGTACAGAATGAAGTCATGTGTCACAACAGTAGTGAAGAAAACATGGCCGCCTTTGCCTCACAAAGCAGTGGCACCTTCCGCAATACCTCCTCCTCTGGATACATGGGAAACAACAGCACAATCAATGGTGGAAGGGGTCAAAAGTGCCAAGGAAACCTCCATAACTGTGGCAAGGCTGGACACTCCGCTCGAGAGAATAGGTCACCCAAGAATGAGGGAGGAGACAGGGATGAATGGAGAGGGGGAAATGGTGGAAATGATCTCACAAGCTTGATGGCTGAGTGTGCCTCCAACAAAGGGATTGCGATACTCAGGTCAGGAGATTACGGCCTTGATTTAGGCACAAATGAGTATACCACTTACGAGAAGAGAGAATTCATCTATGTTTCTCCATGCAACAACACATATAGAGCCGCTAACAGAAATGTTGAGGCAGCTGAGGGGATTGGGGATAAGCTGGTCACAGGGGGTGTTAACGGTGCGGACTCCAATCTCAAGCTAGAGGAGGTAGTCTACTTGCCCTCCTTCATACCCAACATACTCTCCATCTCTAAGATAGCTAACCACATCATGAGAGTGGCATTTACAGAGAGGGAAGTAGTGATAGTCCCTACCAACGACATCAGCATATCCCACTCTGCCAAAAAATTTATCGCACATGTCCCTCGAGTTGAGGGACCTATGTAGCCGATGGAATTTCCACCACCTCTCCTAACCCCCGGTGTTCCGTTCCAGAAGGTTCTGATAACTTTGACCACTTTCTGGAACAGTCTATAAAGGTATCACAAACCGTGTCGATGTTTTGGATATCGTTCGGTTGACATGTTGATGGCGGTGGAATTCTTTACAACTGCGCCTCAATATTTCTGAAGCCTCCTGACTTCTTGGCTGAGCTTCTCAAAGAAGTACTCACAATGGGATGTCACATGCGTTTCTCAGCCCGAGCGCCAAGGGCCTGACATATGCCTCATTGTGATTCTTGACATTGTACCCTATCACCGGTAATTAGCGGCAAAATTCGAGTTTGGTCGTAAAGGGCACTATTTAACGGTGAAACTTTTGATTTAATAGCGTCACTCCAGACACTGTTTTATCAAGTTATCAACACACTGGACAAAATTGTATTCTTGTCTTTCGGCTAGTTCGGCTCATGCAAGGAGGACCCACAACCATTGAAATCTTGCTGATCGAGTCTCGCACGCAAGAATTGACCTCACGTGCAATGAGCCTTGCTTCCACGTGCGAACAATATCTCGAGTGGAACGCGTATGGAGCAAAATTCACAGGATGGATTAAAAAAACTGGGAAAAAATGTTTAGGCAGACAAAACTTCTACATGAATGTCACAAAAGCCACAATTTTGCTGAAACCCGGAAGGATTTCACCAGTGATTGGTGACGGTCGGGTGTGTATGTGCTGGAATTGCTTGACACGTGTGACTGAAGTACACACGTGGAGATAGTCTTCGAACGGGCTTGTGCTGAAGATACTCCCAGCCGGAATGGGTCTGACCTAGGAAGCTCTCACAGCACGAATGGTGGACAGAATCTTGAGCTGCCCCCATTCTTACAGACTTATCTTCAGTTTTCCCCCATAATGAGAATTATCTCTAGGTTAACCCCATTTTGCATTTTCAGGAAGTTATCCATAGAATGCCTGTCTGGGATGAAAATTGATTGTTATCCTGCCCCAATTTTCATGGAGTTGTCACCATTCTTCAGCATTCATGAGGTCAACCTAGAGATAAGTTAAAACATAGGGATGACTTGGCAATAAAGGTTGACAAGGTGTCAACGCTATACACAAAGTGTACAACATGTTACATAGTAACATTGTCATTCCCCAAACATAATACATGAATGCAATTTTAGACAACGTGTTAGTTCATGGCTAATAGTAATTTAATTCATATTCATGGCCAGATGTTTATTTAGAACCAAATCTATGTCCATATCTACAACCATATCCAACACAAACCCATGTTCATCACCATATCCTTGCCCATATACCTAATGATTGATTATACTAAGTCCAGGTATGCTTTAAAGAATTTATTCATGGTCATTATGTTTCATTCCCTTTACATCTATAAGATTCACCCCTCTCTGCAGGGGTCAGGGATTGGAAGTAAGGATTTTGAAGTCAGGAGCGAGGGATTATGTCAAAACATTTTGCGACTGGATCTCGAAGCTGTGCTCCTGGGGTTGGATACATGAATCAGAATCTGGGCTATTTGGTTTGCATGTTTTGTCCACCCCCCACTTTTTTTTTTCTTTTGGGACACCTATGGGCCCCGCCCGTTGACACTACGGGGCGATTCTGCGTGCCTAGCAGACAATCTGCTGTACGGAAAGATAGGTGCGCATCTTGAAACGAACAAAACAGGGTTACTACATCCTTGAAGTACACGCATCCCTAAACTCTGTGAGTGGGAGTTTATGTTATTGCATCTGTGGCCCATGGTGTATCGAATCCCAGATTTGTACACCACTTGGTTCAAAGCATTTTGTCCAACTACACCGACCTCGGTGTTCCATTCCAAAAGATTCTGACAACATTGATCACCTTCCAGAAAGGTCAAGAGAAGCATCGTGAACGATATCAATGTTTTTATGTTGTTCAGTTGACTTCTCCATGGTGCTAGACTTTTCCAAAGAAGCACCTCGATATTCTTGAAGCCCCTTGATAAGGGTGCTAAGTTTCACTTTTAACCCAATAGGACACCCAAGTCAAACCACCTCCTTGTTGTCGACATCGAACAAAATCTTCAAACTACAGCTCATGTTGCCTAAAGCATTTGCTTCGCAAAGCAGGTGACATACATGATGTGCACAAAAAATGAAGAATATCAAGTTAAGAAGTTGGTTTTCACAGCAAACTTCTGAAATTGAACTGCTCAATCTTGAAGGGTGTCATGGTTCAGAAACTTCCGGTGTTGCAAAAGGTAGTCGCTTCATCGACAGACGCAAAATTGGGACAGCAATTTCTTGACGCAAAATTTCCACAGATATGTCCACATTCTGGCACAAATTCACCATATTTGCCACGATGAAATGTACCTGGCAAGATGGTAAGACTTGGTACATTGGCATCTGCAACAATCTGTTTTACTGTGAGGAAAACCACGATCCATGAAGACGTTGAATTTTGTTTTGACAGGTTGCTACGACAAAGGCATGCAATTGATACATGCTGACAAATTAACGACACTGAAGACATACCAAAGCTGACCGAGTTCCGCCTCCAGTTCCGGAACGACATCACGTTTCTGTTACGACATCACAATTTCTTACAACCAGGTCGTGGGCTCAAAGTAGCTTGCCACGACAAACATTTTCCACCAAGACCAGTGCTTTCCGTGCCAACGTCCCCTACCTGTTAAGCCAACATCCAAGACAGAACGGTGCATGCAAGACACCAACACGTCAATACCTTTGTATCTGCAGCAATGCTTAGATACCGTGACAACAATAAAGTTCCGTGACGACGCCACATTCCAGTTTGACACATCAACATGGAAAATCCAATAAACCGATGCATGACGATGACCAATTGACACCAACTACATGCCAAACCATCAGTTGGTTTCTGCACAGACGAACAGAATACCGTGCTGATAATGCAATTCATGCACTGTGTTCCAAATTTCTGCTGCGATGAAGTGGTGTTTCACAGATTTTGCAACGTTACAAAAGACTTATGAGGATGACACGCTTCCAGTAAGGCAGCGTTCTGCCACACAGTGAGTTTCCACAAAGACCTCCTAAGTCTCCAAGGACAACACACTTCCATTGAGACACTACTTTCAGATAACTAGCGATGTATTTGCAGAGAGAATTCATGCACGGTTCTTTCTCCTGATCACCGCCACCGCCATGTTCAGCATTTAAAGCTTCTGCTGCAATGTCGCGGAGTGTCAAGATATCCAAAAATCACAAAATATTCGTGATGATGACGCACTTCCAGAAGAAAAGCATTACTTTGCAATGAGATATTCCACAACAACGTTCTACTTCCAGGAAGACAACGCGTTCCTGGTAAGACATCAATTTTTATCTGTAACATCATCTACACAAAGACGGTGCTTGAAAGATTCTGCATTATCATTGTCGTCGCTGACCATGCACATCCACCAAGATGGTAACGCTTCCGCTAAGACAAAGCCATGCTGCATAGATGACGTGACTCTGCCAAGTTACTGTTTTTCAAATGTAGCTGATGTCTTCTCGGAAAAAGTGCGACACAGCAGTTCCGCAAAGACGGGTCTCACCCTTCAGAGTGGTGTTGTGCTCAAGGACTCATCGACGCCTGCTTCATCTCAGGCATTCTCTCATCTTGAGTTTTTCTTCCAAGCACTTTTTCGTGTACTCGGACACAGGCTTAGCGATGTTTCAGTAGTCATTAACTTCAGCCTTTCCTCCTTCGAAGGCTGACACTGACAGGGGTAGCTCTGCAGGAAGACAAGTTCCTCAGCCGCAGTCATCCTTTTCCCCTAATTTCTAAGATCATTTTCTCCCAGCAAATAGCGCCGTATACTCGCAGTTTACCGTTCCACCTTTGCTGAGCACTTCAGATCCACATCAGCAGTTTGGATTTGCTTCCCCACTCCCCTTCGCACTGACTCCTCAAGTTGCCGCATCCCTGTTGAACTAGTGTTTCTGATCGATTCCAGTGCCAGTGAACGTAGCTGTATTTTTCTGTCCGCCAGGTCTTGGAATGCAGTAGAGTGTGTCCAGTAGTCAAACTGTTCCATCGATCTTGCTGCTGAATGGTGTCACTGGTGGCCAGCAGGGGCCATATGTGCGCGCACAGCCAGCCCAGTGCCCTCAACTGAACATGAGCGACGACTTCGTGGATTCCAGTCCCAATAAGTGAATTCTGAACGTCTTGTGTCTTTTATGAACATTGATGGTAGGAAAAAGTGCTTTGCTAATGTTTATTTCTCTGAAATGTGTAGACATAAGCCCGGTGGCTCCTGAAGCAGGTCTCTGGGTACAAAGGCACCAAGGTAAATCCTTTTGCATTGGCTGCGCATGACAGAGGAGTGAGAATAAATTTCTGCTCTTATTGAACTGCGGTGAAAACCCCAAAACATGGACGGAAATGCTGATGTTTGAGAGGGTCAGTTCGTCAACTCTGGCTGTTGAAACAAGTCCACCGAGCACAGCAGATTGTTTTTGGTGTGAATGAGGGTGAAAATACTCTGTTGCCATCAGTGAATACTGACGTGGATTTTTTTTTTCACTACCATGGGTTATGCTGAATCCATACAAGAAGATCAAACCGAAACTTTGTGACTTCCTGATTCAAGACGGTGTGGAAGAAGGTAAAAGCGTAGTCATGCCCACATACTGTTCCTATCTGAACTGCGAAGTGCTTGACCAATTCAAAAGATGGAAGTGGCCGGTAAGCCGCTGCTTTCTCGGTCTGTTTACTAGCTTTCTGTTTTTTTCTTTCAGTACCATGTTTCATGCAGAAACCCAAAAACAGTCAAAGAATTATTCTTAGGAGCAACAGGGTTAGACTTGCGAATTAAGATTCTGGAAACTCGGAGGTGAGAATTTGGTGTTAACAACGTGTCCTTCGTAAGTTTTGTCCAAAAAAAGTTTTTATTAAAACTAGAGAGAATTCTCCCTTATGCAGGACAATGTTTTCAAAGCTAACTCCGAAGATGACGAGGATGATTCAGAAGATGCTCACTTGCTTTAAGGTAGACATTGAAATCCTGTGACTTGGAGACTTGCCGCTGCTGCTGTAGTGACTCTTGATGCAAGCTCCGGTAGTGTCGGCAGTGCTGAAACCAGCACTACTGCAAGTACTGCAAAAAATGGGACAACAAGAACAACAAGAACTGCAAAAATTGGAAGAACAGCGAGAAGTGAAAGAACTGGCAGAATCCAAGAAACGGCCATAATGGCTGGAACGAGTGGTAGAAACATTGCTGCTGCAACTATTGGTGGAACTGGTGAAACTGGAACTTCCGGCGTTACTGGTGGCTGTACGGGTGAAACTTGGGAGGATGTTGGGGTTGGTGGGGCTGTTGGGGCAGGCGGGGCAGCTCCGGCAGGCATGGCAGATTGTACAGGTGGCGTAGTTGGGACTGGCAAGGCAGATGGTACCGACAGGGCAGACGGGATCTGTGGGGCGGTTCGGAATGGTGGGGCAGTAGCGACCGGCGGCGCTGTTGGGACTGGCAGGCTTGTGGGACTGACATGGCTATGGGGACCGGTGGCACTTTCAGAACTGGCGCGACTGTTGGTTTTGCTGGAGTTTTCAGGAACGGCTGGGCTGGTGGGGCTGTCAAAACTTCTTGCTCTGTTGGGACTGGTGGGGATGTTGCTTCTTGGGGGGGTTTTCCTACTGGACCTGTTGGGATCAGTCAGGCAACAGGTGCAACCTGGACGTCGTCTGTGCCTCGCTTGGTTGACTCCACAAATGCCGCAATTGCGTATGCCTTGTCCAGCTCGTGCAGCAGATACGACTAGGGTATTTCAGAAAGATGGGGTGGACTTAATGGCAGGGTATGTCACACAAGGAGGTGTGGACATTCTTGGCGTGAACAAGGTACATGTAAGCGTCTCTCTTGGGCATGATGGGTCTGCTGGTCTGAACAATCATGGCGACATGGATGGGTCTAGGGGGCTGGACGGGACTGGCGCACTTGGCTTAAACATGACTGGTTTGCTGAACGGCACAGTTAGGCTGGACGGATCTAACGGGCGTGGTGAGTTGAATGGGCGTGGCGGATTGGATGGGTCTGGTGGGGTTAACGGGTCAAGTGTGACGAACGGTACATGTGGGGCAAACTGGGCAGAGGATGAGCTGAAAGGTCAGAGCGGGAAGGTCGGGGCTGGTGGACTGGACGGGTGTGGCGGACAGAGTGGGCTCAAGGATTTAGAGAATTCTGGCAGGGTTGATAACTTTGGTGACACAAACGAGGGTGGGAGAACTGTGAGCGGTTGTAATGGAAGAGGGCAGAGTGGTGCTCCTGATGGTACAGCGCGGACAGATGGAAGAGGTGAGGGAAACGCCTCAGGTGTTGGCGTTCAAGTTACAAGTCAACCTGATAACGTGGTAAGATCGCACTTCCATGATTTTTCTGTTCTCTTGATAAAAACATGAATTTTCATGAGTTCTTATCATTGTTTGCAGGTTCTGCAAGATTCTTCTAACTGGATGTTTGCGTCCAAAGTGTTGTTAAAGGAGACTCTTTTCGTGGAAGACTATCGTGAATGTGCTGCAAAATAGAAGTTGCCAGACGATCAGTTGTTGGTGAACATTCCTTTCGACCTTTGTGAAGACCCCTTCCAGGAGATGGATGACATCGTTGAAGACGCCGACCACGCTTTTGACCAGTTGGCTGTGAATTTCAAGGCGTGGATAAAAGGTATGAGACAAATTCTGCCTCGGGGAAGACATGTCAAGAACAAAGGTACGTTACTGAATCTACTCAAACCAACATTTATGTAAATTTGATTTCCATCTCTTGATAATGATGTTGGAAATTGGTGCAGATCCTATGGTGAGTGGGCAGTGGGCAAGTAAGTGGATGGACAACAAAGAGAAGGCCAAGGTGATTTCACCCCAACATGTACACTTTTGTAGAACTTTTAAACGTTTTTGCAACATTTACAGCCTTGCAACTTCATCATGCGGGAAGTGTTTGACACTGTCAACGACACGGTTGAAGCTTTCGCGGCAGTGAGAACTAAGGAGGTTAACGCAGACAAAGTAGTGGCTTCTGCAAAAACTTAGTATCAATTTCTGAAAGTGTGGTGAAAAGATTCTCTTTACTTTAACCATTGACTTATGAAAATATTGTCTATTGTACGGAAGGGCGTAAGTCCCACACCCATTGTGGCAAGAAATTGATGGAAGCTACCTTTGGATGAAGAGAAGACTTCAAAGAGAGGGCAGAAGAAAAACGTTGTCGACGGTTGACTTTGATGTATCAATGTTGATGAGGACCATCTGTCAAAAAAAGTGTGTAGCTCACTTGAGTATCATTTTGACAGTCTGTTTGACTGCTGAAGTTTCTATAATGAAAGACATGATTCCAATATCTACAAACAGTAAGTGATTGCTAAATTATTTTACATGTATACTTAGAAACAAAAAAGTTGATCAGAAGAAACCATATTGACTGATATACCCCAGTGAACTTTGAATTCGACGAATGACTTCTGCCATAAAATTTTCGACGAGAATTTTGGTGCCTTGTAATTATTTAGGTGGTAGATTTGAATTTGACGAAAAAGGGGTGTATCGTTAAATTTGACGACCTGGGTATTTCAATAATTGAAATCGACGAATCCTACAAAATGTTTTGCTGCTCGCTCTCGCGTTCGACTCTGTTCGAACGCGAGAGCGAGGAGCATTTGACCATTCGACATTTCGAATGCTCGAACGCTCGTCTCGCTCTCGTTTATCGTTCCACCAAACGGCAAACACGATGTGGGGAGCGTTCGGTGGCCTCGGCAGCCACCGAAACTCAACCCTGAGTGTTCGAACGTCGCTGAGCACATTAAACTAAAAAATACAACACACAGGTGCAAAACAGAGTAGAGTGAGGACCTGGTTACGAAAAATGCAAACCTAAAAGGGTAGAACATTAAAATCGACGAAGTTGTTTTGGAATTGTTTTGGTGGTACTTTTACATTCGACGAAAAAACTTTTTCGACGAAATTCGACCATGCAAAAATAAGTTGATATCGAAATCAAAGTTCACTGGGGTAGTTGGCTACATATTGTCTCTTCTCTACAACCAAAGTCGTTTCTTCATTTCTTTGCAATCAACAATAATTGCAGAACAGAAATAGACAGTTGAATAAACGAAAAAGAAGTGCATTTTCTATGCAGATCTCATTGCTTCCAATGTGCGTTGACAGTACAATGAATTCATGTTTTCTTAAATGGGAAAGGAGGTTACATATAGCCTTCAGCCAGACCGAGTACGGAGTTCACCAAGGAGGTTACATGTTTGGAAGTAGGAAAAACAATTCTAAAAACATGTAACCTCCTTGGTTAACTGCCTCATAACTTCCAAACATATAACATGTTTGGAAGTTATGAGGCAGTTGTACCAAATTGCAATAAGAATGAAAGTTCTTGCCGAATAAATTACTTTTCATTTGGAAGTACAACATGCTGAACATTGCGCACAAAATCATCTACTTCGGAATCAGGGATTCATCCATATGTTTTGTCCTTGTTCTTCCGGAAATTCCAATAAGAAAAAATTAGTTAAGTCATCTCCATCACGGTGTCCATCCTGTACATCAACGTTTGGAGCAAAAATCAGCAGAAAAAATGGCTCACTTGTTCATCTGCCAAGGTGTTCACTCCTGCAAAGAAAACACCAAGTAAGAAAAACAAGGGTCACGAGTATGTAAAAAAAAACAATGTAGCCATGGGATAACCATATAGACATGCAAAAATACATGACAGATGACTATGGATGTCAGGGATGAAAGCTGGAGAGCAGGTGTGCTTCGTTTTTTCCATGTGGCCGAAGTGGAAACGGTCACATAGGAACCATGTTGTCCTGAGAAGATGTGGACATCGACCTGGGAAATATGTGTGCAACTTGCATNTGTTCATTTGCCAAGGTGTTCACTCCTGCAAAGAAAACACCAAGTAAGAAAAACAAGGGTCACGAGTATGTAAAAAAAAACAATGTAGCCATGGGATAACCATATAGACATGCAAAAATACATGACAGATGACTAGATGAAAGGGATGAAAGCTGGAGAGCAGGTGTGCTTCGTTTTTTCCATGTGGCCGAAGTGGAAACGGTCACATAGGAACCATGTTGTCCTGAGAAGATGTGGACATCGACCTGGGAAATATGTGTGCAACTTGCATACATTGCCATAGAAGGTGAAGTGTGGATGGTTATGCTTTTTGAACTGTATCAAAAGCATTGGGAAAAAATCATTTGGCGATTCACCAGCAACCATAACATGAAATCCATAGATGATGACATGAGGACGCACTGCTGTGAAAATTCCAGTGGTGCGATGACTCGCCTGAACACTTGTTGAGTCATTTGTATCATACTTCAGGTCGTCTTTCATATGCAGCTCTATCCCATCTGCATTGATGAGATACTGAAACTTGGGCCTCATCCTTTGAACCTCCCAATGCGGGTAACAAGCCGTTTTCACTTGTTGCACTATTCCTTTAACATCAATAGCATCTTCATGTGTCTGCAAGTTACATTGGGTTCTAAATCATCTTTCCAGGGGACAAGATAGCACTTATCACTTGAATAAAATGTATGAAATTGTATAAACATACCACCATCACAGTTCTCTCATATTTGTTGGAGCATTGTTTGTTCGAGGACGCTTAGAAGCGCAGTTGGCCAACTTTGCCTTGCCAAGGACCAAACACATTGTTCAAGTGTAGAATGTTACAAAGTTTTTTGTCTGGATGTAATGGTCAATGACCTTTGCCACAATGAGCATGTGGTCAATAAAATCCTCCCACCGTATTGCAGTCATGTCCTCATGAGTGTTAATGAAGGCCTTCAAATTGTCATATGATTCAGCATGGATAAGGCACGTGCCCACACCCCATGTGTCGAAGGTGTAGAAAAAATTGTACTTTCTACTTGCCACAACAAACTATGCAATAAAAACACTTTCCTTTGGACTAGTTTTTCTAAAAACTAAAATTTAGGCATCCTTCTTACCACTCACCTTTTCATTTGTTGTGGAGTGAGGGACAGGATGCTCCATTGCTGTCAGATGGAAAATCTCCCACACGTTGGATGCTCCACAAGCCAGAAGTTTTGTCTTCAACTTGTCGTAGTCTTTTTCAAGGAGGACACCCTTCTCCTTACGTTGGTGGGAAAAGAGGCTCAACAGACGTTCTGCCCATATATCTATCACAACACATCTTGGGAGGAAACTTCTTGGTTCAACATAGCCCGAGACTGGTTGCGTGAAGTAGGGTTTCTCCACTTTATCGCCGTTCTAGCTTGTCAATGCTCTACCATAGAATATGAGCATCTTGGGGTGTGTTCCACATATGTTGTAGCATGTTCCAAGATATCCAACGTGTACAAGATGGAATAATGCTTGCATTGCTTCTGCGAGCATTGTCCTATACAAGAATTGTTGGTCCCATGTTGCTTTTGGAAAAAATTCCAATTCCCCATGGATTGCAACCAAGGATGTCCCGTTGTAAGTAAAGGTGAGGACCCAAAGAAGTGCCGCATGGGCAAATGCCGTTGCTGTAGAAAAGATGGATGTTTCCTCTTCTCTCCCATTTGGAAACAGGATGCACTTGCAACTCTCTGTGCGATAGAAGTTAATATTGATTTGCAACTATACGAGGATGCAAAAAAAGGATCCTAACTTGTTCAGCACACGATAGTCCACGCACATGCGTAAACCACCAACCTTTTTGTTCGCAAAAAGGATCCTCGCACCGTACGGCAAGCTACTTGGATCAACCCACCCCTTTGCAAGGTACTCTTTGATTTGGCATTCACCCTCTTGCCTTTTCGCTTGACTTAGGTGATACATGGGTATGAATGGAGGAGCCGCATCCGGTTGTAGTGGAATCGTATGGCAGACGTGTCGTTCTAGTGGAATCCCAAACGGTGGGTCTTGGAATACATCTGAGAACTTGGCCAATAGAGATTTGATCTCTTTTGGCGTGTCTTCCTTGTCGTCCTCCACTAATGGAGGACGACACTAAGAAGTTTGAACTCGTCAAAAACTCAAATTGTTAAACATCCTTGTCTAAGAACATGAACCTACACTCGTCATCCAGTTGTGCCCCTGAGTGATCCCCAGTAATGTCACTGAGGGGTGGGGAGAGCCCACACCATGGCCCTGTCCGTTTCCACGGCTGGGTCCATTCCCGCGACCCCGGCCCTGTCCACCACCTTCTCCGCGGCATCCTGCTGCAACATCCCCATGGGGTGCTGCTATTGCCGCTAACACCGCGGCTTCTTGTCCACCCCCAGTAGCCTCTGGGTACTGAGCCTTGAAGTAGCCCGGCTGCATATAGTTGTGGCGTAGTGCATCATGGAAGGCTATGTTGCAACACTCACGGGCCGCCTGCAGCTCGTCATTGTTGCGGCTATGCTTGTGGTTTGGGGTCTTGTGCTCGCCAGTCTTCTTGACTAGAGGATTTGCGGGTTGCCTTCCCTTGGTCCCGTCCCACTGCCCGGCTGCTCCTCTAGCCCTCGCAGTGTCCATGTGCATGCCGCGGCCTTGCTGTGCACGTGCGTTTGGCCGTGCGTCAGAGTAGTGCTTTGGGTTCGCTAAGTACACTTCACTCATGTAGTCCCGCAATGCCCTCTAGCTTTTCCAAGCTTGGCCAATTGCCGTTGTGGTGGTCTTGTCCTTCAGCTTGTCACTGGCAAGACCGTAACGCAAGTACTCCAGTTGCGTGCACTCTAGGTACTTGAAGGTCTGAGTCTCATTGCCCTTGGTGAAGATTTTGGCTTCCTCCACGAGTGCGGTGAACTTGCTGAACTAGGCATCGAGCGAGCTACCTAGCTACCTGAAGTCCTTGATATTGTGGAAGGCGCACTGTGCCTCCTCACGCTGGGTGTACTTCTTACGCATGATGGCGCAGAAGGCCTCCCACGGCATGGGCTGCCAGTCCAGGTGCGGTTGCTGCAAACCCGACTTCTTGACCACATACTTGAAGAGCTTGTCTTCAAGCCGCATCGTGGCAAGATCACCCCACTGACTGAGTAGAGCCTTGTGGACACTTAGAATGTTCTCCATGCAATTTAGCCAGTCGGTCAACTTCACGCCCTTTTGGACGATCTCCACAATGTGGAGGAAGGACGTGTTCATGACCGGTCTCAAAGTCGTCAAGGTTTGCAAGTCATCGCTGCCACCATCAGTGGCATCAATAGTTGCGGCACACTGCGCTTGATACTGCATCTGTACTTGGGTCATGCTCTACAATGCCTTTTCAAGGTCGTTGCATTGGCGGCTTGCCTCATTAGCGGCCAGGCGATGGAGCTGGCGATCACGGTCCAAGTCTGTGATGATCTGCCTGACGTGGGCCAGTAGGTTGGCGAATGCAGCTCTTATGTCGTCAGGGCATCGACAATAGCCTCTAGGGCCTTGCGTTGTCCGGGTACCTTTACCCACTACAGGAGAGTACGGTTTGCGTACACGCCTCCAAAAAGTTCTGTCTTTTGGAGGAGGCTATCGTGAGCAACGACGCTTAAGTGGGTGCTGCCCTTTCCCATTACGGCCACATCGTAGGAAGGGGGGTCCGCCCCCACTCCTCTTAGTGGTGCCGTACCTCCACCGTTGGTGGTGATGTTGAGTCAGCCCGTCGCCTCAACAGCAAACTCAGCCAGCCTTCGGCGGTCATTACGAATTACCTTTACGGCGATGTTGTCCAGCTTGTTCTCGCAAGAACTTCTCACATGGCTTCTATTGGTGCATTTGCTGCTCTTGGGAGCCTTGCTGCTGTCCGCAGCTTTAGTCGATGCGGCGAGCGCCTTGCCCTTCTTGAGCAATCGGCTCGAGTTTGTCACACAACAATGGCGATGATCACGATCCTCGTCACCTTCGCCATCATCGGCGTTGTGCTCTTTGTCCGGGTTCCTCTCCGGGTGATCCTCCTCCAGCATGTCATCCATCACACGGGAGTTGCCCATGTGCGCTTCGACGTGCTCACCGAGCACATTTTTTTTTAATTAGAAGACAAGGGAATGAAAAATAATATGTTAGTGCCGCTCACAAAACAAGGACAAAGAATGATGAAGGAGTTCTAGCAAGTCCTAGGGACTCCATTACTCCTTCTAACTTCTTGTCCTCCCTTTGACCTCTTGTCTTCCTTGGCCTCTTCTTGAGTCTTCTTTGCATGTCTGGCACCCCTTGGCGGCATCTTCCTTTAGCCGCCGGCGTTGGGGAACCTGCCAAAAATCTTCAAGGTGTTGTCCTCCCTCTTTTTAGGTACTCTCATGTCATGAGGGCTCCTGGCCTTGGGAAGAAACACTATCCCAGGTTTTGGATGGAGGGGGGGAGGGAACCTTGAAATATAACCCAATTGCTGGTTTTTGGAGGTGGGTACTCCCCACCCCGTTCAAGAAAAATCCACTTGGCTCCCCAAAGTGGAGGAGAACCTCAAGGGAGCGAGGAGGGTGAAGTAAAGCTCAGGGGATTTGAGGGCTTACTCCCCTCGCAGGACCGAGGGGAAATCATCATCAACGTCCCAGAGTAGGGAGACTTGAATGTTTTGAATCACCGAATGTCCACTTCCGTTATTAACCTTACCCTTGGTTTTGTGACCCCAACCAGAGGTTTTCACCTCAAACTCGTGCATTTGCACAAGTTATTGTGTTGTTTTATGTCGAAGTTTGTCGCAAACGAATGTCCATTTATGTTTTTTATATTCATGTGTGAAATCATCGTGTGCGAGGCACGTCAGCGATTTTGTGCCAGGATCTCTCATAACTCATCCCTCGTCCTCACTCGCTTGCCAGGAGGGTAAGCTGAAGCGAGGGCACAAGGCCACGAGGCTTTGCCCTCGGGGCCCTCGGGGCCCTCGGGGCCCCTCAGCCGCCGATCGGGCTAAGGCCACGATCGGCGGCTGGCGGCTGGCGGCTGGCCGGCTGGTGGCCGGCCAGTCACTTGGCCAGCCGCCGGCCGTCCAGTCGGCCAGCAGCCAGCTGGCCGGAGGCCAGCGAAGTGCTGGCTGTCGGCCAGCCCTCACTGATGNAGGCTTTGCCCTCGGGGCCCTCGGGGCCCTCGGGGCCCCTCAGCCGCCGATCGGGCTAAGGCCACGATCGGCGGCTGGCGGCTGGCGGCTGGCCGGCTGGTGGCCGGCCAGTCACTTGGCCAGCCGCCGGCCGTCCAGTCGGCCAGCAGCCAGCTGGCCGGAGGCCAGCGAAGTGCTGGCTGTCGGCCAGCCCTCACTGATGTGAGGGGTGGTGCGCAACCACCCCTTGCTTCAGCGAGGAGGGAGGGCCAAAGCGGCCTTCCAATTACATCGAGGACAAGTGTAGAAATGGTCGAACATACATATACAAGTGACAAGTTACGAATGATACATAGTCGGGGTGGTTGGGTCAATTTTCGAGTAACGCGTGCAGGGTCACGTCATGAGTGTTTGGATTCAAGAAGGTCTGCCAGGAAGTCGGGGGTCTTTGAGAATCGACGGTGAAGATGCGCGATGCATCTTTGTAAATCCAGATGCGTTGAGATGCGTCAAGAAGTAGACCAAAAGGTTGTTACACTTTTGTTCGTAAGTTTGCGACAGTGGTTGAAGATGTTAGAAGGTTCGGGAGTATCCACTAGGGGCGAGGTAGTTGGCCAGTTTGTCCTCGGCCGTCACATTGAATATTGCGGTCCTTGCGATGCAATGGGCTGTATGTGTAGCTGGAGGGCCGGTTTGGCCCTCCCTCCTCGCAAAAGCGACAGGTGATTGCGCACCACCCCTCGCGTCAGCGAGAGCTGGCTGATGGCCAGTGCTTCGCTCGCCATCGCCCAGCTGGCTGCCAGCCAACTGGGCGTCTGGCGGCCGGCCAAGTGACCGGCGGACCACCAACCGGCCAGCCGCCAGCTGCCGATCGCGGCCTCAGCCGGATCGGCGGCTGAGGGGCCGCAAGGGCCTTGAGGACAGGGCCTCGTGACCTCGTGCCCTCGCCCCTGCTCGCCCTCCTCGTAAGCAAGGGAGCAAGGACGAGGGAGGGGGAAGAGGGATGAGAGACGAGAGATATTGGTGCGCACTTGCCGGCGTACCTCGCACACAACGATTTTGCACCAAAACGTCACAAACGTAAATTGATGTTTGTTTGCAACGCAGTTTGACATAAAATGAGAGAATAAGTCATGCAAACACACGAGTTCGAGGTTAAAACCCCCGATTTGGATCACAATCCAGGGATAAGGTTAAGAACGGAAGTGGACCTCTGAAGACTCGAAACATTCGAGTCTCCCTGCTCTAGGTCATTGATGATGATTGCCCCTCACTGCTGCAAAGGGGGAAAACCCCTGACGCGGACTGAGAATGCCATTTTGTGAATTTCGTCGACGACTTCTAAGCAGGAGCTGGAGATTTCGGCCCGTGACAGTGGTTCTCAGAGCCAGACGACCCCCACGACCAAGGGTTTGACGGAAATGTGGCTACGGCGTTCTTAGAATGCCACCGGCAGTTGCAAGCAGCAGCAGAAATACCATAAGGGACTACGACATCTACGCTTCACCGTTTGAAGCGTCGTATAGTGCGTTAGGAAGCTAGAGAAGAGCTCCTTTTTTGGGGCTTCTTCTCCACAGTCTGTGCACCATCCTAGTGGGATAGAGGAAATGTTTTGGGACGGGATAGGGAGTACCCACCCCTAAAACCACCTACTTTCCCCCTCTTCTCAAGACTCCCTCTCCTCCTCTTCAACCTAAAATTGGGACAGTGCCTTTTCTCAATACGAGAGACTCTCACGGCTTGAGAGAAAAGAAAAAGGAGAAAGGCGCCCCTTTGAGAATTTTTGGATGCCGCCGCATTGCCGTGGAGCACAAGGAAGTTGAATCCAAGGGGAGACAAGGTGTGCCAAGAAGACCTAAGAAGAGGCCAAGGAAGACCACAATACAAAAAGACAAGAAGACATAAGATTAGTGAGGAGGGCGAGTGAGGGGGTTGAAACGTTTAGTTCAAGTTGACCTCTCGTCTTCCCCTCACCTTGTTTAGCGGTGCTCAAACTATTAGAGCTTCTTGATCTTGTACTTGCTTGTTTCTCTAGGTTTTCTTAGCTTTCCGAGTGCCGTGAGTCACGACTTAGGGTTTTGCCCAAAATCCACGTGCTTGTGCCGAACTGTGGTGGCCTAGAAAAACAACCTTTTTCTACCACGTGGTTATGCGGACCGTGGCAGCCTAGGAAGTTAGAAATCAAATTCATAATTGCCTCACCGATCGTCAGAGGAAGGACACTTTGGGAGGCAAAACCTCCTCTAAGTGGTAGGACGATTCTCACAATGGTCTTCACGTATTAGTTGCACGGATGACAAGATGGCAAGTACTAGAATGACGAAGTCCAACAAGGGCAAGGTGGTGACGGCTTCACCACACGCTCTCGACGGACTCTATATTTTTGGAGCCGTCACCACGAGCATGGTTGCCAAACCAAAGGCAACCGTACTGCCGAAGGCAACCGACGCCAACCTCAGCAAAAGAAGAAGCATACGAAGGCGAGAAAAGTGCTCGACAAGCACGTCGACGCGCACGTGGGTGACTCCCACGCGACAGATGACGTGTTGGAGGAGGATCTCCAGGAGAGGGACCCTGACGATGAGTACGACGCCGACGATGGTGAAGGAGACAAGGATCGCGATCATTGCTAGCGTTGTGCAACAAACTCGAGATGATTGCTCAAGAAGGGTAAGGCACTTGTCACATCGCCTGAAGCTACAGAGAGGAGTGGGGATGTCAAGAGCAGCAAAGGCGCCAAAAGTAGTCACGCGGGAAGATCCCGCAAGAACATGCTGGACAACGTCGCCGTGAAGGAAATTTGTGATGACCCCGGCATGCTTGTCGAGTTAGCTAACAAGGCGGCAGGTGGACTCAAGATCACCACCGATGGTGGGAACGTACTACCATGCGGAGGAGTGGGAACAGACCCCCATCCTACGATGTGGCTATGATGGGGGAAACCAACGTCCAGGCAAGTGTCATCACGAACGATGGCCTTCTCTGGAAGGTGGGACTCCTCAGAGGTATGTATGTGAACCATACCCTCCTAAAGTGGGTAAAGGTGCACGGACAGCGTGAGGCCTTGAGGCTATCACCGATGCTCTGACGACATTAGAGCTAAAGTTTGCATTGGCCAACCTGCTGGCCCACGTCAGGCAAAGCATCATGGACGTTGACCGTGACCTCCAGCTGTAGCGCCTCATCGCTTTTGAGGCAAGCCGCCAGTGCAACGACCTCGACAAGACGTTGCACAGCGTGACCCAGATGCAGATGCACAAGCAGCCGTGGCACGTCGCAAGTGCTCATGTTACCGCCAATGGCAACAAGGACCTGTCTGCCTCGACGACCTCGGGACCGGTCATGAACCCGCCCTTCCTCCACAGTGTGGAGATCTTCCGAAAGGGAGTAAAGCTGACCGACTATATGAACCGCATGGAGCATGTCCCACGCGTCCACAAGACTCCACTCAGTCAGTGGGACAACCTTGNGGACTGAGAATGCCATTTTGTGAATTTCGTCGACGACTTCTAAGCAGGAGCTGGAGATTTCGGCCCGTGACAGTGGTTCTCAGAGCCAGACGACCCCCACGACCAAGGGTTTGACGGAAATGTGGCTACGGCGTTCTTAGAATGCCACCGGCAGTTGTAAGCAGCAGCAGAAATACCATAAGGGACTACGACATCTACGCTTCACCATTTGAAGCGTCGTATAGTGCGTTAGGAAGCTAGAGAAGAGCTCCTTTGACCCCTCGTTTCCTCTTCAACCTAAAATTGGGACAGTGCCTTTTCTCAATACGAGAGACTCTCACGGCTTGAGAGAAAAGAAAAAGGAGAAAGGCGCCCCTTTGAGAATTTTTGGATGCCGCCACATTGCCGTGGAGCACAAGGAAGTTGACTCCAAGGGGAGACAAGGTGTGCCAAGAAGACCTAAGAAGAGGCCAAGGAAGACCACAATACAAAAAGACAAGAAGACATAAGATTAGTGAGGAGGGCGAGTGAGGGGGTTGAAACGTTTAGTTCAAGTTGACCCCTCGTCTTCCCCTCACCTTGTTTAGCGGTGCTCAAACTATTAGAGCTTCTTGATCTTGTACTTGCTTGTTTCTCTAGGTTTTCTTAGCTTTCCGAGTGCCGTGAGTCACGACTTAGGGTTTTGCCCAAAATCCACGTGCTTGTGCCGAACTGTGGTGGCCTAGAAAAATAACCTTTTTCTACCACGTGGTTATGCGGACCGTGGCAGCCTAGGAAGTTAGAAATCAAATTCATAATTGCCTCACCGATCGTCAGAGGAAGGACACTTTGGGAGGCAAAACCTCCTCTAAGTGGTAGGACAATTCTCACAATGGTCTTCACGTACTAGTTGCACGGATGACAAGATGGCAAGTACTAGAATGACGAAGTCCAACAAGGGCAAGGTGGTGACGGCTTCACCACACGCTCTCGACGGACTCTATGTTTTTGGAGCCGTCACCACGAGCATGGTTGCCAAACCAAAGGCAACCGTACTGCCGAAGGCAACCGACGCCAACCTCAGCAAAAGAAGAAGCATACGAAGGCGAGAAAAGTGCTCGACAAGCACGTCGACGCGCACGTGGGTGACTCCCACGTGACAGATGACGTGTTGGAGGAGGATCTCCAGGAGAGGGACCCTGACGATGAGTACGACGCCGACGATGGTGAAGGAGACAAGGATCGCGATCATTGCTAGCGTTGTGCAACAAACTCGAGATGATTGCTCAAGAAGGGTAAGGCACTTGTCACATCGCCTGAAGCTACAGAGAGGAGCGGGGATGTCAAGAGCAGCAAAGGCGCCAAAAGTAGTCACGCGGGAAGATCCCGCAAGAACATGCTGGACAACGTCGCCGTGAAGGAAGTTTGTGATGACCCCGGCATGCTTGTCGAGTTAGCTA
Source organism: Penium margaritaceum (assembly GCA_023375785.1). Classification (NCBI taxonomy): domain Eukaryota; kingdom Viridiplantae; phylum Streptophyta; class Zygnematophyceae; order Desmidiales; family Peniaceae; genus Penium; species Penium margaritaceum. The sequence continues at coordinate 24,252 of SZWC01021034.1, forward strand.
ACAAGGCGGCAGGTGGACTCAAGATCACCACCGATGGTGGGAACGTACTACCATGCGGAGGAGTGGGAACAGACCCCCGTCCTACGATGTGGCTATGATGGGGGAAACCAACGTCCAGGCAAGTGTCATCACAAACGATGGCCTTCTCTGGAAGGTGGGACTCCTCAGAGGTATGTATGTGAACCATACCCTCCTAAAGTGGGTAAAGGTGCACGGACAGCGTGAGGCCTTGAGGCTATCACCGATGCTCTGACGACATTAGAGCTAAAGTTTGCATTGGCCAACCTGCTGGCCCACGTCGGGCAGAGCATCATGGACGTTGACCGTGACCTCCAGCTGTAGCGCCTCATCGCTTTTGAGGCAAGCCGCCAGTGCAACGACCTCGACAAGACGTTGCACAGCGTGACCCAGATACAGATGCACAAGCAGCCGTGGCACGTCGCAAGTGCTCATGTTACCGCCAATGGCAACAAGGACCTGTCTGCCTCGACGACCTCGGGACCGGTCATGAACCCGCCCTTCCTCCACAGTGTGGAGATCTTCCGAAAGGGAGTAAAGCTGACCGACTATATGAACCGCATGGAGCATGTCCCACGCGTCCACAAGACTCCACTCAGTCAGTGGGACAACCTTGCCATGACGCGGCTTGAAGACAAGCTATTCAAGTACGTGGGCAAGGAGTGAAGTGTGCAGAGGCCTCAACTTGAGTGACAGCCCATGCTGTGGGAAGACTTCTACGCAATCATGCATAAGAGTACCCAGTATGAGGAGGCGCAACGTGCCTTCCATAAGATCAAGGACTTTAGGCAGCTCGGTCACTTGCGTGAGGCTTACTAGTGTAAGTTCTCCACACTCGTGGAGGAAGGCAAAAACTTAACCATGAGCGACGGTACCCAGACCTTCAAGTATCCATCGTGCTTGCTGCTAGAGTACTTACTAGTGAGAAGCTTAAGGACAAGACCACCACGAACGCAATGGGCCAAGCTTGGACATGCTGGAGGGCCTTGCAAGACTATGTGAGTGAAGTGCATTGCGCAAACCCGAAGCACTACTCAGATGCACGACCAAATGCGCGTGCACAACAAGTCCACGATGAACGCATGGATGTTGCAGGGGTTGGAGGGACAGCCGAGCAGTGAGGCGGGGTCAAGGGCAAGCAGCCCGCAAACCCACCAACGAAGAAGACCAGTGGGAACAAGCACCCCAACCACAAGCGTGGCCAGGAAAATGACGAGATGCAGGTGGCGCACAAGCGTCACAACACAGCCTTCCGCGAGGGACTGTGCCACAACTGCATGCAGCCCGGAAACTTCAAGGCTCAGTGCCCTGAGGCTGCTAGTGGTGGACAATAGGCCGCAACATTGGCTGCAGCCGCAGCACCTTGTGGGGATGCCGCAGCAGGAGGCTGTGGACTTGACCGTGGACAAGGCCGTGGGCGCGACAATGGACATGGCCGTGGAAATGGACAAGGTCGTGGCGCGGGTGCTCCCCACCCCTAAGTGACACTACTGTGTACCACTCAGGGATGAATGTGGACTACGATTGTGGATTCATGTTTTTGGATGAGGATGTAAAATAATTTGAGTTTTCGACGAGTTCAAACTTCTCTGTTGTTTTCTCCCACCTCATTAAACCTCATTGTACACTTGTTGATTGACATTACCCACTAAATCTTCCATCACCGGACGAGATGTGTGACCGAATCTGCCTAGTGGTGGCAATACCATCCACTACGCATGAATTGTCGAACACAGTGATTGAAGTAAACGCCATGAAAGGGATGAGTTCAATCATGTTCACTGTATCCTTAGTCGGCGATTTTGACCCAGTCAGATTTAAGGACTGGAGGGTGCTGGCCTAATTTACACGTATCCACAAGATGTGGATTCCAGTAGGTGAATCATGGGAGCTGCGGCGTCTGCCGTCTATATTCCGTGTTTATCACAAAGTCGATCTGCCATCATCGAGCCTGTTCACTCGGAAGATGTGGACAGCATGACAATGCAGTTCAAAGAACACCAAGCTGGTGCTCCCGTGAACGTACTTGCTGAAACTAGAGGAGATGGCTTCTTTGTCAGCCTTGGCTTTACGCGACAGGTTGCCCTGAAGTACGAGCCATCGAATGGCGCAGTTGTTGTCGGTGACAACCATACTGTACCCGTGATCAGTACCTACAAAGTGAAGATTTCTATTGAAGGGTACACATAGAGTGTCACGTTGAATGTACTCGACCTTCTTGACCAGTTTGATGTGGTTCTAGGTGATCCCTAGCTCCGTGAGAACAAGGCTGTAAAGTGCTTTGAATCAAAGCGTTTGATCCTTTGAAAAGGATAGTGTTGCTTTACGCTCATTATGAGTACGGGATTGTCAATGACCCGACTCAAAGTCCATGCCAGCTTGTCTACAATGCAGGTCAAGAGACGTATTCGACAAGGTTGTTGATACATCTTGGCCCAGCTACAGAAAGTGGAGGACGACATAAAGGAAGACACGCCACAAGAGATCAAATCTCCATTGGTGCAATCTTTGGATGTGTTCCAAGACCCACCGACTGGGCTTCTGCCAGAATGACACATGGGCCAGAGGATTCTGCTGCAACCGGAGGTGACTCCTTCGTTCAGACCCATGTATCGCCTTAGTCTTGTGGAAAGGCGAGAGGTCGAACACCAAATCAAAGATTCCCTTGCAAAGGGATGGATTGAGCCAAGTAGCTCACTATACAGAGCACCGATATTTTTTGTGGACAAAAAGGATGGTGGTTTACGCATGTGCGTGGACTATTGTGTGCTGAACAAGCTCACAGTGAAAAATCAATTTCCTTTACCGCGGATTGAGGACCTCTTTGACCAGATCCAAGGGACAAACGTATTCTCATCCTTGGATTTGTTTGAAGGGTACTATCAAATCTGCATCACGGAAGATGATTTGCCCAAAACTATGTTTCAAATGCACATGGGACACTATTAGTTCCGGGTGTTTTGCTTTGGGCTAACGAACACATGGGAAACCTTCCAAGGAGAAACAAAAAAAACGTTTGCCAAGAAACTCAGTCACTTTGCCTTGGTTTACCTGGACGTCATCCTTGTTTTCTCCAAATCCACGGCACGGTACATAGAACATGTGTGGGGAGTCCTCGCGATCCTCATGGAACAGAAGTTCTACGCAATATTGAGCAAGTGCAAGTTTGCACAAGATGAGCTCAAATACCTTGGACACATTGTCGGCAAAGACGGTATCCGTGTTGACCCACAAAAGGTCCAAGCAGTGGTGTACTGGCCACGCTCGGAAAATGTTGGGCACATTCGGTCTTTCAACGGCCTTGCAAAATACTTTCGACGGTTTACACAAGGGTATTCGACCCTGGTAGCACCGCTAAGCAGGCTCAAGCGAAAGGACGTGCGTTTGAAATGGACAACTGATTACGAGAACACCTATCTCAAAGTCAAAGAGCTTCTATCCATAGCGGCCATCTTAGCTCTCCCAGATCCATCGCAACCGTGGGAGATTCAATGTGATGCGTCGATAGTAAGACTCAGAGTTGCCCTCATGCAGAACGATCACCAAGTTGCGTACGAGAGTCGGAAGCTCATCCAAGCGACAACGCCATACACGGCTGGGGATGAGTAACATTGCGGTAGTACACGCTTTCAAGATGTGGCATTGTTACCTCGAGGGTGCCGAAGGGGGTGTGACGGCTGTGACCGACCATAGCCCATTGGTGTTTTTCTACATGCAACGGAACCTGTGAAGACAACATGCGTGTTGGAGCAAATACATGAGCCAATTCTTGTTCACATGGGAGTATCGGCAAGGGCGCATCAATGTGGCTGATCCACTAAGCCGGCAGCCAGTGGAAATTAAGGTAACCACCGAGATCCGTGGATGTTTTTGGCCATTGTGACAACAACCGTGCAAACACCAGAGGCCCCTACACCCCCTATGACAACCACCTTGAGAGATTATCCGCTACAACGGTCTTTTCAACAGAATCCAGATGGGATACCATGTGGATCCTTGGTTTGAAGACTCTTAAAACCTAGAAAAGTATAGATTGGTGGAAGCCGCAGTATTCTATTGGCACGAAGAACAAGTTGTTGTGCCAGACTCTGGAGACCTTCAAGCAAAGATTATCTCCTAGTTCCACGACCCACAGGTTGCAAGTCATGTGGGACCTCAAAAGACCGTCAGGGACTCTCGGACCACTATTGGTGGCCAGGATGGAGTGTCGATGTCCATAAGTATTCCATGACATGCAACACATGTCTTCAAAAAAAGTTTAGTAACAAAAGACCTGCTAGACTCCTCCAACGGCTTCCTATTTTGGACACGGCTCGTGGCCACGATTCAATACTAGTGGTTGTTAATCTTATGACAAAGATGACACACTTCATTCCGACAACCACTGATGTGAACACAGAGGAGACCGCTCGTCTCTTCTTTGAGGGTTTCATAAAGTACCACGGCTTGCCGCTGCGCATTATGTCTCATCGAGATAAAAAATCTACTAGTAAGTTGTGGGAAAAGATGCACGAATAATTCGGCATCGAGTCGCAAATGTCGACAGTGAGTCGCAAATGTGGACATCATTTCACCCTCAAGCTGATGGACAAACAGAGTGCATGAACCGTATTCTGAAGCAAATGCTTTGCATGTACGTGGACCCTGCCATGAATGACTGGGACGAATTCCTAGTACGGCAAAGTTTGCGGTGAATAATTTGGTGCAAGAGTATACATAGTTCACACGGTTTGTGCTGATTAGTGTTCGGTATCTAGTGGTGCTCTATTCATTCGTGAAGAGTAGGAGTACAGGAACACAGGTTCCTTCTGCTCAAGCCCTTGCCGAGTGCATAGACTCCTTGTTACAGGAGGTGAAGGGCTGCCTTCAAGCTGCTCGGCAACGACAAACGGCATATGCCGACAAAAGCCACCGTGAGGTCTCATTTGACATTGGTGACAAAGTGCTACTTAGCACTAAGAATTTTCGGCTGAAGTCGCCAAGGGCGCAAAAACTTCTACCGATGTGGATTGGGCCATTTCCTATCATTGCACGCATCAAGCCGGTGGCATACCGATCGCTGCTTCCACTGAGCATGAAGATACATGACGTGTTTCATATGAGCCTGTTGGCTCCATACACGGCAGAGGGAACCATTCAGCCACCACCAGCAGTCCTTGCTGCCAATGGCCAACACGAGGTTCTTCGCCTACTCCAGCATCGAGAGCGTACTCTTCGGTCACGAGTTGTTAGGAGATACCTCGCTCATTGGGATGGGTTTGGACCTGAACATAACTCATGGGAGCCCGAATCTTGGTTACCCACAGGGGTGGTGAACGAGTATTGGAGCGAGCTGGCAGCTCGCACAGATCGACGCGTGTCAGGGGGCACCACCTAAATACGGAAAAGTGAACAATATTCCCTCAAGGTAACATTCATGGACTGCGATCATAGGAGGTTGGGGACGCCCAACATGGTTGTTGCGCGGAGACTCAAGCCTAAGGGGGTAGGCCGCTAACCGTGCTCACCGACAAGCTCCAGCTTTGGTCCAAGGACCATGGACATGGTCATCTTTAGGTGGTGATTGAAATCATTAATGTTCTTTCACAATGATGACGACTCACTCACCAACAATCGTGCTTGTTGTTCATGAACTAAGACGGTTCATAACAAGTGGGGAGACATGTAGTGGGACGGCCGGTTCGGCCCTCCCTCCTCGCTGAAGTGAGGGGTGGTTGCGCTCCACCCCTCGTCGACGGCCAGCTGGCTGCCGGCCAGCTAGGCGGCTAGGGGCACGTCAAGTGACCGGCCAACCACCAATCGGCCAGTCGCCGATCGCGGCCTCAGTCGGATCGACGTCTGAGGGGTGGTGAGAGCCTCGAGGGCGAGGCCTCATGGCCTCGTGCCCTCGCCCCCCCTCGTCCTCCTTGCAAGCAAGCGAGCGGGGACAAGGGAGGGGGACAAGTGATGATAGACAAGAGATCTTGGCACGAAATTGCTGGCGTGCCTCGCACGCGACGATCTGGGCCAGAACATCACAAGTATAGATCGAAGTTCGTTTGTGACGAACTTTGACATAAAATAACGGAATAACTCGTGCAAACGCACGAGTTCTAGGTGAAAACCCTCGGTTTGGGTCCTAAAAACAGGGATAAGGTTAAAAATGGAATTGGACCTCCGGAGACTTGAAACATTCGAGTCTCCATGCTCCGGGTCGTTAATGATGATTGCCCCTCAATCCTGCAAAGGGGGAAAACCCCTGATGCGGACTGACAACGCCATTCTGCAAACTTTGACGATGTCTCGTAGCAGGAGCTGGAGGTTTTCCGGCCCGTTGTAGTATATGTAACAGCAGAAATGCCCACCCTACAAGATTAGGGACTCGTGTACGTCTTATACTTAACCACTAGGGGGTTTGCGTGTAAAAAAAGAGAACTAAGAGCTCATCGCTTGATTGCGATCAAGCAAAGAAATCTGTTCTCCAGATCGAGGGGAAACATTCGTTTTTGTTTTTCCTTTTCCTTAATTGCAACCAAAAGTTTTTTATGGTCAAACCTTAGTAAAACTGTAACAACAAAATTTTCAAACAGAACCTAAATTTTACAGTCAAGAATGAACTGTCGTAATCATTACTTGATTGCGACAGTCCATGGAAACTGTTCCGCGACCGACACCAAGAGGTCGCGTCAAGTTTGACGCAAATGCGTGAAGCAAGCAATGGAAATCGAATCCCATCGAGCATCTCGACAGGAATTACGGTCAGGAAGTTTCCACAGTTCTTTCTAAGGAAATGCATAAATAATTATGAATAATTAACAAATCATAACTTTAAAAAGAAACAACAACGTAGCTTCGAAAGGGCAAGGCGAGCTATGACAACTCGGGCAAGGAAAGATCACTCCAACGAGGAGGATGGTCATTTAGTTTTTACAACGCGAACTTTTCCGAGATCGCCGAGACCTTTTGACGCTAAGTCCCAACTTCCGTATTACATTTGGTACCAGAGCCAGAACGACCGGTGACCTCATCGCTCGTCCTCATCCCTCCGTGCACTTTGTCATGTTGCACGGGGAGAAGTGTGCACATCGACGAGTGACGGTCGCACTTCGTAGTTGCGCGGGCGGAACGCTACCCGCGCACTACTCAACATCCACCTCTCGTCTCTCTCACCCTCCCCAACCTTGGAGTTCCTTCTTCGCCCCAACTACTCCACCCTCCTAAAATCTCTCTCTCTCTCTCTGTCTCTCTCTCTCTCTCTCTCTCTCTCTCTCTCCCCTCTCAACCTCACCTCGTCCAACCGCGAAGTTGCGCCACTATCCGTTTTGCCTTGAGGAGAGGCCGACGGGAGGAGGTTGGCCAAAGCAGGGGTTTGCTGGACCAGCTGCTTGCGTGGCCAGGAGCTGCTACAACGGCAATGGAGGCATTCAAGGGC